>CM035122.1:148220723-148533223 GCA_020205555.1 Panax stipuleanatus | reverse complement strand
TCTTTATTTCTGTTCTATAAAATAATTTCATTTATTAAAAAAAATTTGTTTCACAAAAAACAAATCTTCTTTTTTGTTAATAATAGTATAAAACAACTTAATATTCTTCAACTTTAACATCACAATTTTCACCATACTAAACTAACAATTGTTACATTTAGAGATAAACATAAAAAAGTATATTCTTAAAGTTTATATGGTATTAAAATTTCTTTTATTAATTGCATCATAAATTTTCTTTTGCACTTCACAGCCCATAATATGGTATTAGATTTTTTTTTGATGTTCTAAATTTAGCGTTTTGATTAAAACGAAGTAGACTTTATTTTTTCTTCTTTCTTATATTGTATTTTAATAATTAATTTTATTATTAAGAAAAACTAAAATATTGTGTCCTTAAGTTTAAAAAAAAGAAAGAAAAAGAAGTCATTGTGGAAGTGTTTATTTGATTTGATCCTTTTAGTTGATTTATTAAGATCCAGTTAGCATGAAGTGAACTTTATGGTAAATTCACTTCATGTCTAATATAGTGTTGACACACAAATGGAAGGATGATCTCTCTACCTGCATGTCAACACTATATTGAGTATGAAATGAAGTTAGCATAAATCATGCTAAACACTCCCGATTTATTACTACCAAGTACTAACCATCATAAATCATAGACTTAAATCCCTCACTGAAAATGCTCTGTCATTTCGAACTTTTAAGAAAAAGAAAAAACATAGCATAGCATATAGGATTATCATAGATATAAACAAACAATACAAAGTGAAAGGTGGTCCACATCCTAATATATGATTATGATTACAAACTCAGATTTGAAACTAAGGTGGTCATCATCCTCTTATGTTAGTTATGTACTACTACACACTGTAACCACACTTTTTCCTAAGATGGTGTCAACATGCCTACCCATAAGTGCATGTACTACTTGCTACATATACACATCACACATGGACTCATCATAAATATTTTGTCCATAAATAAGAGTCGCATTTTATTTTTTGATTTTGTTTTACGTATAAAGTTGTCCGAGACACACTTAAATAAAATTTAAAATTTAATCCCTCCTACTTTTACTTCAACAATATATATATAAAAAAAAAATGTGAAATGAGACTATCAATTTTAGACGAGGGAGGGAGCATGGTATTTGTTAATGCTACTCCCCCGCCTCTACTCAAAAGTCTCAACTTTTACCATCATTTCAGATACCTTCTTTGTTGGTTTTTTCCACATTTGTACCCAAACAACATACTCAAACCTTGGACCAAAGCTAGCTAGCTATCATTTTGTCCAAAATAAAATGTCCATGCCACATGCTCCTTTCAGCCTTGCTCCAATCAAACCCTGTTCCGGGCACCAAACACCTTACTTGAGCAATTGCTTTTAATCACATTTGGTCGGTCCACAATTTTCATTTTCTTTTGGAGCACAGATACGTCTTCTTAATACCACCGTTTGTGGACGAAGAACTAGTCTTGGACAAGTCATGATTAGGGTCATCAAAAAGTTGAATATTAAAACACATGAAACTTGTGCAAATGAATATTATTATTGGAGATGTTCAGAGTTGGTAATTATAAACAACGAAAGAAGAAGAGATCAAGAACCTCAAAAAGTAAGTTGACATTTCGTAAGGAACTTCATATGCATTTAGTACTAGTTACAACGTTTGAAATGAAAATCAAACTTTCAAGTGAAGGGAATTCCTTAAGTAGTTTCACATACTGAGGTCATTTGCAGCAGTAATTTACAAAAAGAAAATAATCCCCCCACATCAAAAATTAATACTAGTAATTTTCAAGTTAGCTTCTTCGACTTCCAAATATTCAATCGTCTACCAAACTGTTCTACTGCCGCCACCCCCAGTTTCATCTTGAGATGTTGTACGTTTGAGGATAGCCAAGCTGCCCTGTCTCCCAGTTCAACTTTGAAGCAACTCTTTCATGGCGCGGAACATAGTCCTACAATAAACAAGAAAATTAACCATATATGCAGCAAGCTTAAATAGAAAGCTGTTCACTCGAATCACTTCAACTCAATTATACCCTAATAACATATGGGGAGGCAATCATTGAATTTCGCTTTAACTTCCCTTGTTTTTCATATTATATTTCTCAAGAGATTACCTCTAATTTCTTCACCAACTCCTTTGCTGTTGGCGCGGATACAATGATATGACGTGCACTTGGGCTAATGAAGCCTTCCTCCACAGCTTTGTCAATAAATGACAGTAAAGAGTTGTAGTATCCATCCACATTCAGCAACCCCACCTGCCAAGGCGTGCAATCATTATAAAATTTTAGTTCTCAAAGCCAGACGGGCAGATAGGACTTCATCAGATTCCTCAATTACCCCAAAAATTGTATTATAATTGCAGCGAGAATTACCGGTTTATCATGGATGCCGAGCTGAGCCCAGGTTATTACTTCAAGGAGCTCCTCAAGAGTGCCATAACCCCCTGCATGTACACGAAGTTGATCCAGTTTCACATTATATGTTGTTATATGATTGCATTAACTTAACAATGTTAATACATATTCTTGAACACATGAGCTCTCTTACAGTTGGTTGATTAGTAAATTAAAAGGTATGCTAAAAGCTTGTCGTCCAGACGTATTATCTCTCTACATGTCTGTCGCATATGTGTTTGCAATTTCACTTATTTATATTTTTGTGTTGGTGGGAGGGGTTTGGGATAAAAGACATAGTTGAGTTGAGTTGAGTTGTTTAGGGAAGGGGGTGTGCTGAAACCATCTCTTTACTAAAATTTATCTATCCTGTCTACAAATAAAGAGGAAACATAACCAGTTATGAAAATAATGGAAGCACTTGCCATGATTTTGTGCATTGAATAACAAGAAGGCTGACAACAAATACAAGACATAGATAACATATAAAAAAAAGGAGTACGGAAGAAAAGAAGTAGGGAAAGATTAATTCAATATAAATATCTTCTTAATCACTCATTAAAAGATAGCAAGAGTGGACTACTTTTTTTTCTTTTTCTTTTTCAACCGTCTGTCCACTCTGTTCTAATTCATAACTACTGCAAATTAGCCTTTGAAAAAAGTTTTACAACTTTCAACTACCATGATTCTTTTAAGGCAAGGTAATAAATTGGCCCAGACGTTTTATCATTATTCAAAACAAGGTATTTATTGCCCATTTGCCCCCATCCTCTTTTATATCAGAGGCATAATCTTCTGGCATACATTCAGGTCATTGATGTCTTTCATGCTATGCATCATTCTCTTATAGATTAATTTTAATTTTTTTTGCATATCTTCTTTCTCAAGAATTGAAAAATTAATTGAGGTGTACCTGTCCGGACTAAAAATGACTGTTTATGACAGCAACTCCTTGAAAGGAGTGAATATGAGTACCTGTACTCTGCTGGTGATAGTTGGCTATAAGAATTTGGGAAAATTGTTACTTTATATCCTATTCCTTATATGGCCATATGAGATGGAAGAAATTGGTACAGTGGTATCAACAAGTATGACTATTGACTAAACATTAATCATAGAAGAAGACTTACTCAAGAGTGAGAAACTCTATGTATTCAGTGCAATGTGTCAATGGGTCAACAACAATTGGTCTTGGAGGACTGCTTTTTAGTCTAGGGTATTGGGGTTTGTGAGAAGCTGATCATTTAGGTTACAAAACAGTTGCTTTCACACCAAAACCAATACTTCACCATATCTGGTATCAAATTGAAAGAGCCCCATGGTAAAACTATGGCAAATTTTGGCATTATTCTCCTGAGAAATATGTTACAACTCTTCAACAGTTCTACCATCCCCCAAAACCACATTTATATTTGTTGCTAGTGCTATGAGTTTAGTATTCATTAATATACTGTAACAATGATAAACTAAAAATTTAGTAATACCATTTCGAACACTGTCAAGACACAAAGCACTTTTTTCCATTTGTTTTAGAAACATACCAAATAACAATAGTGCAGTTATTTAAGAAAGATATAGTAGGACAATGATATATCTACCAATACTAAAACATGAGTGCTTTGTACTTTGCTTCAAGAAGACTCTCAGTTACTTAGAATGTAAATAGATGGACTCCAAAAGAACAAAAACATGAGACAGATGGTTGAGTTTTCATGCTGGAATTTAAAAATAAAAATAAAAAATCACATGAGGTCTTTATCTTTTGTTCATCTGCTTAAAAGTTTTAGTGAAACAGTGAGAAACTTGCAGGTCTTATACTAACCTGGCAAGGCAATAAAAGCATCCGAGTGCCTAGCCATCTCAGCTTTCCTTTGGTGCATATCTGCAACTGCCTTCTCTTCCCCTACTGTTTCACCAGTTAGCTGCAAAAGATGCCAAAACCGAGAGAGACAAGAATATTAAAATACTAATATATAAAATATATATATATATATATATATATATACACACACACACACATATATTATGTATAGAGAGAGAGATGGAGAGAGAGAAATTTTGTATAGAGTGCTGTGCACTTTGTGCAGTGAAAGCAATGATGAAGGTTGCAGGAATTGTGGTGGACTAAGTCCAAAAATCTTAGAAGTCAGAAACTCCAGACCACAAGTTGATATACCAGGAGATGCATACACATAAGAAAAAGCCAAGGAAGAAAACACAAAGTGGAAGTATAAATGCCATAAGAGTAATACAGGATATAACAGAAAAGGAAATTCACAGAGAACACTTGAAGCCCAGAAATATGTAGAATTAGTGAAATGCCACCTACCCAAGTGGTACTATGGATACGGCTAGCAATTATCAGGACCAAGAAACAGACTTACTCTATTTTAAAGAATATCCCCAACAAACTCCCTTTCATATTCCCCCTTCCTGACTTCCTCTCCTCCAACAAAGAAGGAAAAGAGAAAGAAAGAAGAAACAACATTAAAAATTTAAGGCAACCATAACCAGAGTTATAAGAAGAGTTCAAAGGAAAAAATCTAGAAAAGAAAGAGATAAGGAAGAAACTAAGCTCAATCCACACAAAAAAGAGAGAAAAATATTGCAGTTAAGTAGGGCTTTTTGTTTTTCATATAAAATATAGAAAAGGCCTAAGACTTTCTTGGCCATTGCAGACATACCTCTCGAGGCATGAGTGTCTTGGGAATAACCCTGCAGGGAGACAATAACATGACAAGAATTAGTTCTAATGGAGGACAAAAAACAAGTATAACAATTGATCACTAATCTCACTGACCTTGTTTCTTAATCTTCTGTTATTTTATCTTAAACATTCTTTGAAACTTTTGAGGCTAAAAGTGGAGGATTTATAAAAAAAATACAGAAGGAAGTTTACCCAATGACATGACGACCACCATCATGAACAGCTTGTGAAATCAAACCCATTAGGCCAATGCTACCGCCACCGTATACCAAATCAATGTTTCTTGAGACCTTGTATAGATAGAATCAAATAAGCACATATGAAGAACAAGTTGAATTATGGAGGTTGATATATTTGGTTCAAACGTGTATATACTATTAACCCATTTTCCCATGTAGAACCCATTCACATTCTATGAAGCTATGCGGATAAGGAGGATTGGGTTACATACTTATTCAACACAAACAGTATATCTGAAGTTCAAACACTCCTATGTTAATCAGCAAGACAAGATGTATAAAAGCAAAGATTAAACGAGCAAGCAAGAGGGATGAAAGGAGAAGGTGTAGAGCTCATATACGTACTGAAGAACATATCTTTTCCATGAGAAAGGGGATAATGACTTTGAATTAGTAAAGTAAGTGGTTATGGAGAAATAGAGAGCTCTGTTAGGCTACAGAGCTTAAGCTGCAAGGCTTTTGCTCAATCAACTACTGAATCAGGACATTTGCATGCCAAATTAACATTTTTGAAAACAAAACCAAGTTAAAATGGAGGAACCTACAAAAATGCAAAATCCCATGAATAAACTTGCAAATAGATATAGCATAGTCCGAACAACTTTTGATTACTTCAAAGTTAGACCCATCTCAAATTACATAAAGAACATAGCAAGTCTGCAATAAACAAGTCCCCAATAAGAACCCATTTGCTAAAACATTCGTTTGCCAAAAACCCAAAAAAAAAAAATCCCAAATACCACATTACACACAAAAGAAAATAGCAAACAAGAAATGATCAAACAGGGCCATTTTCATAAGAGAATCAATACCAATTCCTTGCCAAGCTCAATAGCAGAATCCTGATAGCTACTCTTCTTGCCCTGGCTACTCCCACAGAAAACACAAATCCTCCCAAATTTTGATTGCTTCATTTCACCCTCAATCTCCATTTTCTCTTCCTCCCTCCCTGTTTCTCTCAATCTCTCTTTGCTTTTGTTGGTCACAAACTAAGAAATGGCTTTTGGAGAAAAAAAGAAGAATCTGCTCTCTCACTCTCTCTTTCCTGTATATGCACTAGACAATAAGTATATATAGAGAGAGGAAATATGTATGTATGTATTATGTAATACGTGTCCCACAAAAGCATACCAGTATCAACTACTAGACCAGTAGACAGTAGTAGTCCTATTGCTCTCTCCATGGTGCGTGCTAAACATGCCTGTATATATAAGCGTCTAGGCACGTGACACAACCCAACACGCTCATATCCCTTAGCACGTGTGGAGCACACTCTTTATTTATCTTATGCCTTTGTTATTTTTATTAGAGGGTGGTACACGTGTTGTATGTGTAATTTATATTCATGTGTAATTAATTTTAAAATTAAATTTAAGGAATATAAAATATATATTATTTAATTTTGAGGAAATTTTGGAAAAAATAAAAATTGATCTGCCCAAAGAGACCAAGCGGTGCGCCAGATACATATATATATATAGAGAGAGAGAGAGAGATGTTTTCATTTCTAAAATCTAAAATTAGGAATTTTTTAATTGCTAATGTTACATACACAAATTATTTTACAAACGGTTGATGTGGCATATTCCACTTCAAGCATATTATGTGGGGCCGAAGATTATATTGAAATAATTTATTGATCAATATGCTGAGATAGAGTATACTACATCAACAATTTATAAAATAATTTGTGTATGTAGTAGTACTCATTTTTTAACGGCTAACCTTGAGTATACTGTAACTTTTTCTCGTGCCACAATATAATGGTAGGTCCAGCGATTTTCTTAATTTAAAGGATAATGGAGTAAAACCAAAGTTAATATGAAAAATAATGCTCCCTTTTTAATGTGTGATTTCAATGGTCTGTCATTTGTGATGCATATATTATTATATGTATATGGTTAGGATAAATATATTGGGAAAGAATATCATAAGACCAATTAGCCAGATAAATAATTGCAAGATTTAGTTCCCATGTGTCAAATTCAGACAACAAAAACTTGTTAACCTACTAGAAACATAAAGTTCTGATCCTAACAATATATATATAATATGGCCGGCCCCAGTAAATTGGATAGTCCTGGAAATTTCACATGCAAACTTAAAAAGGTTGGCAGAAATTCAGTTTCTTAATTGATTAAGAACAGATCATGCATAAATATAATTAATTAAATACGTGAATAATTAATATGGTGAATTATACTTTATAATTTTTTTTCTCTGTGACATTAAAAGATTATCACCTTTCTAACCCTTTTAAAAAGTTCACAAATGAACATAGTGACATGGGTTGTTTCTTAATATGTGCATGCGCATACATATATGTTAATTAAATTAAAAAAATGTGTTGCAGAAATTGTATGGGCTATGGGTAACTTCATTAGGAATTTTTTTTTAAAAAAAAATAATATATACAGGGACCGATTCATAGACAATATTATAAATTTAAAATTATCCTTACAACATATTTCAGTCGTCTATTTACGGATGTAACGGTGTAATGAAATTCAATTTGCACTTTAATATGAAGGAGTCTGCAATATAGTTTTGCGGACGGAAACACACTATGTTAATATACAAAAATATACAATTAAACTGTGAATTAGAGAGCTTTTTGACGTCAAATTGACCAAAATCCTTCATTCTTTGTTTCAAACAAATTGGTTGACAAATCTCCGTTATTAGTCTACGCATTGAACTACCTATTTTGCTTATTTTACTGAAACTCGATCTATTTTGGTTTTACTCTATTTTCCCGCATCTCTTAATGGGTCCTCCGGATGATATAGAGGGGCAATTTTAATTTTATTCATATGGGAAATGATCAAAGCGCCATTGATCGTTTTAATTCTTCGAGTATCGGTTGTATTGTGCTTGATGGTGTCATTGGTGTTGTTTTGCGAGAGGGTTTATATGAGCATTGTCATTGTTCACGTGTATAGTTGTTTGACGTAAAAAATATATATATCTTCAATTCAATTTGCAATTTAATTACGTGGACGAAAATTAATTTTATTAAAAAAAAATATTTTTACATAAATTTTCGTGCGGGTTGAGATCGGTTATAAGAATAGCATATATAGCATTGTGCATTGATGCTTCAATAAACATGTGGGTAATGGTAATGGAGGGGTATGGAGCATGTACCCTGATCCACTCTCCCTTGGTAGACACGTACAATTGTTGTATTCATAGGAAACATTTCTTTTTTATTTCCTACCCCCCATATCACCTCATCAAGCATGCTATCCGGCCATCTGTCTCTAGTTCCCAATTAACTCCCATCTTTTGTTTAACTACTAGCTAAGCTAACCAGGGTAGTTTTTCCCTATACCTCTAGCCTAGTACTAACTCACTCGCTCCATTACATCTTCTCTTCTCTTCTCTTCCTATCACAAACAAACAACCCCCCTCTAGGCTCTAAACATAATTATTACACCAATAAGTCTAGGCGGACAGCCTAATTGGACATGAAAATTGGCCATTTTGAATTTATTTTTTTATTTTTTATTTTTTATTTAGTTTTTGTTGTGACTCCCAAAAAATGTATAGTATTTATTTCAACTGAAATTTAAAATAAAAAATAAAAATTTAGGTGTACAACACTGTTTTTGTATATGTATCCAAATTACACCCAAAATATTTTATTTTTTTTGTAAAAATTCCAGTTAAAATATATACTATACATTTTTTGGGAGTCACAACAAAAACCAAAAAAAAAAAATCAAAATGTCCAACTCGTCTGTCCGCCTAGACTTATTGAATTTTTTTAAGTAACAGTCAGTACCCTTTTAATCTATATTATGTGGTATTCACTACCCCTAGTATGGTTGACCAACTAATATTCAATTTTTTTTAATATAATGTATAATATACCCTTCAAGTTATAATGTTAATATATCCACTAAATATAAATTTGTATGTTATAATTTTTATTTAACTTGATCTAATTAATTAAATTATGAATTTGTGCAATAAATAACATAAATGTCAAAAAATAATAAATATTTATTTTATCAAGAAAATAAAATCATACACTTTTTTCTAATTAAATTTCTTAAAGATTAAAATTTACGTAATATACATTTAATTATATTTTTTGTAATTAAAAAGCAAAATTTTAATAAGCATAAAAGTACAAATTATAACTATTTTTTCCAAATATTAAAATTTACGTAAAATAAACTTATTATTACATAGCGAATCTTATTATTCATATAAAAAATTATTAAAAATTATATTAATTATTTTTCTCAAATATTAAACTAGACATAAGTAACATTTGAGCATAATTATTTACAATAAAAATAAAAAATTTTATTACTCAAAAAAAGAAAAAATACATTAATTTTTTTTAATAAGATAGAGGTAGTAATAAATATTATTATATTTTTTTTTATTCAATATTGTATAAAAATAACACCAATTGTATACTAAAAAATGTAATTAAAATTATAAACATCCCAAATTTTGACAAATACTCAAGAAAATTTAGCATATAAAAATTATAATATGAAACTAAGAATTCAAATAATAATTTTTAATTGTTGTTAAACACCAAAAACTAAACTATCAACATGCTCACTCACTTTAATTAGAAAACCTCCATTAATAATTTAATTTAAAATTCTTAATATTTATATTACTTATCCAAAAATATGTGTTAGTTAAATTAAATTATTTGAATGAGATAGTCTTAATTGAAAATAAAACTATAATTAAAATGTATTGTATTAAAAAATGATAATTATATATATTATTCAAGAATTAAAATTTGATAGCATACAAGGGAAAATATATAATTTTATTTATTTGGTCAACCCTAAAAACTTACAAAAGTACTAACTGTTACTTAAAAAATTATAGAAAATATGAGTGTTATTATGATTATCTAAAAAGATGTCGGTATATTTTACTCTTTTATCAAATACACCTATTTAATTAGTGATATATCATAATCTTAACACTCGCTGTAAATAATAAGTACTACTACTAATGTACTATTATAAGTCAGTCTAGAATTTTAAGTCTTTCATCATCAAATTTTAAGTTTAACATTAAAAAATGAATTTCTTGTAATAGGCACCACCCAAAAAACCAGTAAATAAAAAGATAATATATATGTATATATATATATATATATATATATATATATATATATATGTATATATATATTAAAGGCCGAATCAAGTATAAATCTTGATGTTAATTATTACTTTACATATTCACTATTCTCTTTATTGTTTATTTTCTGCATCAAAAAATCCCAAAACGTCGTTGTACATATAATTTATTTTATTCTGAATTAAAACAGAACGAATTAGAAAAACGACTCGAAGCAGACAACTAAAAATTATCTATCTGTACAAAAAATTTAAATTTACTATAATTTGTGGACACATGCACGTACCTATTCAACTATATATAATGTATTTATTTTTATAAATATTAAAATTTAAAATTATTAATTATATTCAATGTATTTATTTGTAAAAATAATTTCTTAAGAAATAATAATTAACATTATCAACTATATTATAATGTATTTATTTTTATAAATATTAAAATTTAAAAATATTAATTATATTCAATTATTTATTTGTATGAATAATTTCTTAAGTAATAATTTTTTAATGTATTTATATTTTAATAATTATTCAATGTAATTATTCATACAAATAAATACATTGAATATAATTAATAATTTTAAATTTTAATATTTATAAAAATCATTTATAGAAATAAATACATTATATATAGTTGATAATGTTAATTTTTATTACTTAAAAAATTATTTATACATTAAAACTATTTAAATTTAAGGAGAGAGTATTTTAGACATTTCTCCTGGCCTCTACTTCCTCCTCTAGCCAGCCAAAAAAAATTCTCTTGTCGGCTACTCCCTCTAGTCGCTACTCCTACTTGCGATCAACAAAAAAAAAAAATTTTAGGTCATTGAATATCTGAATTAACGGTATAAAATACGTTTGCTATAAAAAACGTTTGTTATGGATCATTTTTATATATATATATAAACACGCAAAACACCATTTTCTATGTCAATGCGGGATACAATTATGGGCAGAACTGTTTGTCTTATGGAAACTTGTAAAGTGGTCGTATAGTATTTTACTGTCGCCAAGATTGCAGGAGCAGAAAGGGAGCCATGCTCTTAATTAAACTAATGTGTGGAGTAGTAGACCAGTAGTGGTAGTAATTAATAACAAATGCTAAAATACATATACAGTTTTAAAATGGATTAAACATATACTACTACTATATCTGAATCCATTCTCAATCCCAAAGTCGGCCTTTCTAGCTGTACCTGGTTAATCCTTTCTGCTGTTCCTTGTTTGTCTGTTCGCTGCTTATTTACTGCTCACTTCCATAAGTTTTCCAAATTAAAGTATATTGTATAAACTACTAATAGTAATCATAATTACATCTACTCCTTTAATTTCTTCTTTTTTTTCTCAAATTCTAATAGGGAAAATTAATTCATTCAATCATAAAAATGCGAATTATATGTATGATAGAGTTGAAGAGATAACTATCTATAAAAACGAAATTTTAATTACAAACTTTTATATTATAAGCAGAAAACTAAAGCATGTCAGGAAGGAAAATAAAGTTTAATTGTGATGTGAATTTATTCTAATTTTTGTAATAATAATTTTATAGCTAGTAATATTTTTGAAGTAGTTTAAATTATTTCATTACTGCGCAAATCAAATAAATTCCAACCAATATTTCATATTATAAATTGACAAAGAAAAGAAATTAAATTTGATGGTTTTTATGAAAATGAGAATATAAACTTAATAAAAATCTTAATATTCGAATTAAGAAGGGAAATAGCCGTTCTCGTTCATGGTTGAAGTGCATGCGTGTTTATTGCGTGCTTGTGAGCGCAGCGATATATGTTACTGTCGTCTCATACTATCTAGCTAGTGTGCGCATACCTTTATATTTTTACTCCTACATTAATTAATTAATTAATTAATTAATTATGATTGAAGTTAATTAAACTAATGGAATGGAATTATATTCAAAATAAACAACTACTAAGGTTTATGTTTGTTTATAAATATTATACTTGGGATAGAACGACTAATCTCAAGTATAATAGTCTTATCCCAAGTATGTGTCTTGTTTGTTTTTATATTTAGGCTTTGGACTATTAGTCCAAAGATTATAAAATGACTTAATTAATTTATGGAGAATTATTTAATATCATGTTCAATCCCGTAATAGAATCTCAGAATTATAATCCTATGATTAATAGTCTTAGGATTATAATCTCATAAATTATTATCCCAGGATTATAATCTTTGCAAATAAACATGGTCTTATGGACAAAATCTATAAAGCCTAAATATGGATTAATACCCTGAATTTTTAATGTTTTTCCACTTTGGGGATTATTTTCTCAATTTTTTTAATTATGGTATTAATTTCTCATTTTCCACTTTGGGGATTGTTTTCTCAATTTTTTTAATTATGGGATTAAACTTCTAAAAAAATCCACTTTGGAGATTGTCTTCTCAATTTTTTCAATTAAGGGATTAAACTTTAAAAAAAAAATCACTTTGGGAATTGTCTTCTCAATTTTTTCAATTAGAGGATTAAACTATTAATTTTTTTCACTTTAGAGATTGTCTTCTTGATTTATTTTTCTTAGATGATTAAACTTTTAAATTTTTTTGATTACGTCGATATTAATAGTGCCACATCAGAAAATTGATGACATGACAGCAACACGTGACTAAAAATACTTATGTGATATTTAGTCTCATTTTAACATTTATTCAATTAATTTTTTGTGCCAAAAAGGATAAATATAAGATCATTATTAATTTTACTTTTAAAAATTGTCATTAAATTTACTTTACAAAAATTAATAATGGTTTTATATTAAAATTATAATAATAATAATAATTTACTTTAAAATTAATAATGGTCTTACAAAAAATTAATTGAATAAATGTTAAAATGAGACTCAATATTACACATAAGTATTTTTTTAGTCACGTGTCGTTGTAATGTCATTAATTTTCTGACGTGACACTATCAATTAGACGTAATCATAAAAAATTAATAGTTTAATCCCCTAATGAAATTTTTTTGAGAAAACAATCCCCAAAGTGGTTGAAAAAATTGAGAAGATAGTCTCCAAAGTGAAAAAAATTAAAAGTTCAGGATATTAATCCATTTAGGCGAATTTATAATTAATCCAAACAGTCTATAATGTTGAAAAATAATGACATGACATTGACACGTGACTAAAAATACTTGTATGATATTTAGTCTCATTTTAACATTAATTCAATTAATTTGTTGTACCAAAAGGATAAATATAAGACCATTACTAATTTTACTTTTAAAAATTGTCGGCAAAACTATGTTTTTGGTCATCAAAGTTGGCACGTATTACTGAATAACTGATTGAACTTTTAATTTGTCAAATTAACTAACTGAACTAATTTTTATTTTCAAATTGGGTCATTCCGTTAAAAAAAAGTAAACAAACGTTAATATTTTATTTACGTGGCGCTGACGTGGACGTAAAAAAATAAAAAATAAAAAAAATGACATGAAAAATAAAAACAAAAAAACCAAAACAACTTTTTTCAAAACAGATCTAACCATCTTCATTAAAACAGATCTTCATGAAAACAAAAGAAAAAATTTAGAGTTTTCTTCATTTTCATCAATCTTTCTTAAATTTTAGGGTTTTCTATATTAAATCCTCAATCGAGAACCCCATTGCCAGAAAAAAAAAATTAAGAATCCCAATTTCGAAACACCCACTAAGAAAAACCCAGCTGCTGATGAATCTGAAATCTCATCTTCAGTCCAATTTCGAAACACCCACTAATGATGGAATGAAAATATCAAATCCTCTCTATTATTTATAAGGGTATGAATAAAGAATAATTAGAAAGTATTTTAAAATTTGTAAATGAGACTTATTATGAATAGAGTGAAGTAAAAAGTTAAATTTCAAATGAGAGAAGACATTTTTTACCGAAGTATTATTGAAACGTAAGTAATTATCAACAGTTTAATTTTGATTCACCAGATCTTTACAAGTGTGTGTGTGTGTGTATATATATATATATATATATATATATATATATATATATATGAAAATCGAGTAATTTATAAGGAACAGCTAGCTAGCTAGCTATCTATGTATTTAATTTAATTAATTGCAAACAATTTCTGAACCCTTTCATGTATGCATGTCTTGCACAGTTACCTACCGAGTACTACCACCCAACCCCACTCCACCCCACCAGAGGGTGCATATGGTTGGTCTGGTCCCCTTCGTTTCGTCCCACCAACGCCTGACCTTTCCTTTAATTCCTTTCATTTTTCCCAATGCATTTAATTTCCTTCCCATAAATTCCATGTAAAATACTTTGACATGTATACAAGATTACAAATTATTATCAATATTACTTTTAATATATGATTATTTTATGCGAGTCGATAACTATAACGGTGTGTGATCGACTGAGATAATTCAAAAAGATGTTATTGAGACAGAGAATTATGTGTTGGCAGATTGTTGTAATATCTCTATAACTTTGCACAAAAAAGACGAATAATTATTGACAGTAGTGTAAAAATGATAAATATATTATTGTGATTTTTGCTGATAATAGTATATGGCACAGAAACAAATTTTATCAATTTATACATGTTTTCCATAGTCATTGATGTCAACGGTTGTCTTTGTTGCTTTTCTTAGGAGTTAAGCCTAATTTTGGTAGTGTATGGTCTATACTCTCTCTCTTCTACGACTAGAATTTAATTTGCGGAATTTAGAAATTTTATGGATACATTCTTCTTTTATACTTACATACCTATAAATTATTGAGTATTTAATTTAGTAGTAATAATAAATTGTAATCATATTATAAATTGTAAAAAATTGTCATTAAAAATGGTAAATATTAATAAAAATTGTAATCATATTATGTCATCTTTGACGCTTCCATAAAATTACGTTGTGGTAAAAATTGATATTTGATTCTTTCCCCCCTCCTGTTGGGGCCAGTTGGATAAAAATGGCAGGTTTGATTGGCAGTTACGTATATATTCCCTTGACAACACAATAGACATAACTCTCATCATTAAAAAAGGTTAAAACCCCTGAAAAAATGCAGAATGTTCTTTTGGGTAAAAGACTGGTCATCACACTGCTGCCCTGTTTTAGTCCTTGTCATGTACCACTTGGCCATATGGTAAAAAAAAATAAAATGCCCTTAGGCACCCCCCCATAAGGACACATGGCCCCAAAGGCAATAATCCTGTAGTAACTTTTACTTATATTTTTACACCAATCACATAAAAATTCCGTGCAATTTTTTTACCCAACTATGAAAGGAGTCAAAAAGACATGGTCATTTTTACCCAACTAATGACTATGAACCACCACGACAATATACAAAATGTCATGTAAAACTAATCTCTTTTCTGAATGCTGTTAATAATGTGAAAATAATATTTTTATGCTGCATGCATGCATGCATACCCGAGTAACAAGTGTCGACGAAAGTGAAAAAGTATGGTTCGGTAAAACAAATATAAAATCATCGCTAAATACATATTTACCCTGCACATGATTAATTATTCTGGCATTATTCATTTAAAAAAGAAGAAGAAAGTTTTGCTACATATTGTAGTACTTGACAAAACTTGTTTATAAATCCTGATCCTCCAGAAAGCTCATGTAAACACAACTATTTTTGTTTTTATTACAAATACTTTGTAAATTGTAATAACAACAACTTTAATTCCTTTGATATACTATAAACATTACACTTACAAACAACCATGCAACTGTTGAAACTCAAGGATTGCAAATTAGACGGTTGGATTTTTGTGAATTTCATGTGGGCTGCTGGAAGAGAAAATTAATTGTTACCTTCCAAAAGTAAGTGGGTGGGTGGGTGTTGAATATCTTTTATTCATCCATAACTAAATTAAGCCTGAGAAAATATATAGCAACTTACTAAAATTATAATCCTCCCCGGCCGGCCCATCTTCTGTCCTGTAATAAAGAATATTACTATTGATCAGTTTCATTTTTGTCCTAAAAAAAATAAAATAAATCAAAGTCCCAATCCCTTGCACTTAGTGTTAACCTACTTCAATTCCTCTAGGCATATAAAGTTATAACATATCTCCATGGCTCATGGGCTCATGGCTCATGGCTCATGGCTGCCTGCCTGCCAACTTTTGTAGTGCTTTATAATTATAGTAGATAGTCGTTGTCGGGTGTTCAAACGCAAATATATATATATATATATATATATATATGATGCATTTACCATTATGTTTATGATGGCCTTGTAGTGGAATTAATTATGAGCATGATGCTTATCTTTCCAAACAAGGCCTTACGAAATTTTGAAAATATTAAGTAGAATATTGTAAACATAAGATAAGGATGCCGAATTAAGTCAATTGGCAACGAGTGCTTGGAATCTTATTCAACCAAATCATGCTCTTACTGTAGCAGAATATGACAAAAATACTTATCATGCACAAATTTGAGGTCCGATTTAGCTTTGGTTAAAAGGCATACCAAGACCAAAAAAGGAGGGAAATACAAAATATTTGTTGGTTGTTTGCTAATGCTATGTCACTTTGTTGTATTCATCACGTACCTATTTGACTTTGGAGTTTTAATGAAATTTCTTTTTTGTCAATAAAAAATACAATAATGTTACTATCACATAAAATAATTACATACCGCTCACATACAGTTAACGTAGCACCCATAGATTTGTTGTTGACATAACCTACTTAACTCAACAACAAATCAATAGATGCCACGTCAGTTGTATGTGAACGATATGTGATTATTTTATGTGATAGTAGCATTATTGAAGGTGGACTTCATAATGATAATGGTATATATTTTGGTGTTATAAGTGATGAAGGGTTGGTTGTCTTGTCTCTAATCTAGATCTAGATTCCAAAGCCTAAATTCAAGGGGATTGAACATTTGGTAATTTATGATTTGGCATGTATGGTGGTTATGGAAATGACTAGAGGCATCTGTATATTGCACCAATCTCTCTGAAATGATGATATCTGTTTTTTCCTCATGTACACGAAATTTATGTCATTGTTACTTTGTATGACTTTACTCCAATTGAATTAATTAAACTCAACAACTGATCTTTTTGTGATTTGGGTTTTGTTTTTTTTAAAAAAAAAAGAAGCTTAAGAAGCTTATATGCAACTAACCTACACTTGAACATGTCAAAATATTATCCTAACAGTGTAAAAGATTCGAGTGCTGGTGAAAAAGATTATAAACAATCAGATCTTTAGACTGAAAGTTTGTTGAGTAATTAAATAACTAACAATACATACTACTACTACTAAACAATAAACACAATAATATTCAACAAAACATATATAGTTTAAACAAGTTCATGGCCCCACCAATCTAACTATATAGTACTTGTTCTAATTAATAATAAGAATAGTCCTTAAAACAGGAATCTGGTAGTTAATACAGTTTAAAAATTAAGTCAAACTAAAATTCGTTTTGATTTCCTTATAAAATATTGGATGAAGGTGACCCAACCTATAGAGCCTATATATCCCCATAGCTACGTCTCTCAATAAGACAACCCCTTACCCCCACCTGTTTTTCCTCTGCACTTTTTCCAGAATAATATTCTAGTGTGTGTTTTTTTCTCTTCATCACTGCTCTCTAAATATGCAGAGTAGGGTCATTCGAAGCATGGTGTGAGGTCCAAAATGGTGGCTATGCATTAATAATTCTGCTTATTCTATTTAAGATATATATATATATGAACCTTTTCTCTCTTTCAAAAGCTAAGGTAAAAAAAAAAAGAAAAGAGAAAAACATTAATTAATAATGATTTTCGAAAGCACTTGACTAAGGGCAGGGTGCTCCAAGCCACCAACAGGGGGCCGGGCCGAAAGTGCCAACATTTTTCGGTTCTTGAAAGTTTGAAACCACATGTAATATATACGTACGTACTAGGGGGGTTGGAAATATGAGAGATAATTAGTTTAGCAAGTTGGTTGGATGGTGCTTTTAATCATATACTGGCTGGCTTCTAGTTCAATCATTCAGCTCCAGGGCATAATGATACCATTGCCCTCCCTCTTGGATTCCATCCAACAATGAATGACCTACCTTGTTTGTTTTCAATTTCTAATACTCCTTCACAATGTCTAGGACTTAATTCACTTATAAAAACACCAGATGGATTTGGACTAAACATAGTTTTGAGTTTCTTCACACTTCAAATGACTCTGTTTTATTGGCCTATATAACCTTGTTCTTTCGGTTAAGAATCTGATGGGATTTCCCTTTTTGATATATATTTTAAACAATCTTTTCAAGCTCAACTCAGGAGATAGTCAAGGTAGGGCTGCCTCTGCTGACTATGGATCAAAGCTTCTCACCGAAAGGAAAACATTCAGAGTGTGACGAAGAATTGAAGGTCCCATGCCTATCCTATCCTATCCTATCCATGGGTGATGCACACATAGAAAGTCATTACAATTTACAAGAGAGAGAGAGAGAAGGAGAAACATGATATATATATATATATATATATATATATGTAAAGTGATCCAAAACAAATGCTTGTTAATTATGACACAACACTCTAAAGTGTTATCAGGTACGATTAGTAATGGAAGGATTAAAAATTTAAATTTGAAAGCCCGTCACTCCTCTGGACAACTAGAGATATGTTAATCCGAATAGTATCTTAGACCACTTTCCTATATACAAAGAAAGATTGCAGTGATGCAAAGCAAAGAAATATGGAGGCAAAGTCTGACTAGGGTTTTAGGGACCCATAATTGTCTTCCCACGTCTTTATTGATCTTGTCTCTCTTTTAGAAGCTTATTTATGCCTCGTCCTCATCACTTTGTCTACCACCCTCTTTCCATCTCAAGCAGGCTTTTTATAGAAAATCTATCCCTTTACAAACGCGCGCACACACACACACACACACACAAACACACAACACTTGTATATCTGCGTGTAGAACAATCTAAGCATTGGTATATTCTGGGCTTGGGCTTGGGTTTGGGTGTAGGCTTTCTTCTCATGCAAGATTCAGCTTTTTAGCCAGTTCTGATCCTTTAATTTCCTACTCAAAAGAAATAATAAACCTTCAAAATGGTAGAGATGTAATTGAATCATGGGATGAAAATGGTTAATTATTTTATGACTACTATATATATAATGCAATTAGTTTTAGTTTCATTAATGTCTAGCTAGAGGGATTACATTATTCATGCTTCTTGTTCTGGTCAAAGAAAGGACCTAGTCACAATCACAATCAATCTAACAAGAAAAGAAAGGTGAAAGCATGCATGCTAGTTTCAAAGGCAAGTCATCCTTGATTCTAGTAAACAATGCCTAGAAATGCGCACCGCCATTTTTCTTCAAAATTGTGAAGGGTAACCCCCCCCCCCCCCCCCCCCCCCCTCCCCCCAAGTGTCTGTTAATGGTTCAAATTACCCAGGGACCCTTTTCCAGCCACACCCAAAAGGAAAAAAAAAAAGAAGACAAGTTAGAGGGGAAAAAACGTGTTCAACTAATGCTGCTTTATGCTTATGGAAATTAAACAAACTCACTCATCACTCGGTCAACACACAAACAAGTAAGTACTATATATATATATATATATATCATGTTTGTCTTAGGAGCTAGGTACGTACGTAGTAGTATAATATTTCTTTCCTTTGGCTTCAAGTCAAAGATAATAAAGATGAAAAAAGCTCATATAGAAGAATGAATCATTGAGCTAGCTAGGTCACATTATTGTTTTGGTCTTTTTAACTTAATTCGAACTACCTGTCAACTACCTGTCAAAGGCCTATAACTCATTTAACAAATTAAAGAACGTAAACCAAATTAGTGAATGCAGCGTGCCAAGCCAACCCGTACTCACTCATGTCTCAGTAAGACTTGCGAGAATGTTTGCCTGCCCAACTTACTACTTGCAGAATTAATAATCATTTCGCTTCTCAGTTGTTAGGCTAACCTTCGATCCACTTCTCAAGGTGGATCAAACAAGTCCTCTTCTATTTCCTTTTTGCTCCATGCTTTATGGTGAAACTGTAAAAATAATTAAGTTAGCTGGCAAATCAATATTCTGTCCCCTGACTGCATTTTGCAACTTCTTTTGTATAGTTTGAAGCACAAAATAAAACGCATAATTAATTTCCATGCATGCATGCATGCTATTCCAAATTAAGAGCTAGAACCATACGCATCCGCTTTTCGTATTATACTACTAAACAACTGAGGTTTGTTTGTGTAACCAGTGCTATGACTCGCCCTCATGATATCCATGAGATCGAGGGCTCGATCATTGGTGGCAGTAAGGAGAGCGTGTGTGTCAATGTAACAAAAAAAGAGAATATATAGCTAGCTAGCTAGTGACATAAAACCTGCAATTGCACGTACGAAGATGGCTCCAATAATCTAAGGTTACTTTTGACTGAAATATTCATGTGAAGGAGTAATTCAGAGCTCGTTAAAGGTCTTACCTCAACTACATTTGATTAGGCATATTACAGTTCTTGTAGTCTATGACATAATAAGAATTTTTCAAAAGTGAAGACAATTATCGAAGCATTAATTTTTCACTTTGGTCAAATATTAATTTAACTAAAGAGAGTTAATGGAGAAGTAGTCCACGGAATAGCTCTACCCTTCCATCCATTAAAGAAATATTCATATGTAGCAAATCCTTCATTTTCTTTTTCTTATTTTTTTGGCTAAGCATTTTTTATGCATATCTCCATCATATAATACAAACTTGCACATTTAGCTGCTTACACGTTCAATAAGTTTAGACCAGGTGTTAGATTTGTTGCTCATGGATTGGCTAGTGTTTGGCATTGGGAGTAGAATAGCACAAAGCATCACTTGGGCCTCCAAATAAATCAGATCTGGACCATATCAGGGATCAAAAAAATTTGCAACCCAACAAGTTTAAGGTTTCTTTTCAATATTATTTTTTTTTTATCACACTACTATTTTATCCTTGCCTAATAAGATATTTTTGTAAATTCATCTTAGGGCAAAATGCTAGCCACCTCCTGCCTGTATGTATATGTATATATATATATATATATGCAATAATCCATAGCCCAAGGGGATGGGAACCCCATCCTTCCAATCCAATCGTGGCCGTCCATGAAACGATCAATCTAATGGTCTAAAATGAGTCCGTTCCGCAGGATAAATATTAGGAGTCAAAACAATTATCCTGTGGAGCCTGACTCACATGATTAATGTAATGATTGAGAATTAGCTTAATGGTACCTTCCAATAGAATGCCTTTGTGCCTAAGTGGAAGGTTCAATAAGGCTACCGAATGGGGGTTCACTCTGGTCAAAAACATGCTAGAGGTGTCGAATGAATTCTCACGAGTTTTTTAAATATTTTTTAGTTCACTATATTGAGTTTTCAAAAATGCAGATATTAATTGTAAACTTTTCAAATTTATGAATTCATTAACATTTATGAATCCTGTCAAGTGTTGACGATGCTATGAAAAATTAATAATGCAAAAATTTATACTTATCTAGCAAGAAACAACTGCTACCGAGACATAACGCATCTACTGGAAAGCCAAATGATCAACAATTCATTTGCCTCTCTACCCATTCAATGTTTCCAAATGGAGGACTACAAAACAATATCTTGTCCAAAGCATACTCAGGCATGCATTACAAAACTTTTACACACTTCTAGGCTCTTGTTAGTGTGGACAATACAGAAACCAAATTCATCAGTTGCAACTTTAGTCTTTGGGCCTTCTACAAAATTTTATCATTTGATGAACTCCTGTATAGCCTCGGGGATCTGTAACAGAAATTTCCAAATTTTGAATAAATGATTTGATTAAGAATACAACTCATTGCACTTATTCCTCAATCTATATATACATATATATATATATATATATATATATATATAGGATCCGTCTCTCCAACGAACCAAAGAGAGCGAACTAAAGACGAACCGGCTATAACGACGGGTTTTTTCGTCGCTATACTATAGAAAGCCAGTTTTTTATGCTATAGGGACGGAAAAAATCGTCGCAATAGCCGGTTCGTCTTTAGTTCGCTCCCTATGGTTCGCTGGAGAGACGGACCGTGTATATATATATATATATAAAGATGCAAAATATTTTTTAGCTAAAGGTATAGCTCGAAAGATTCAATACTTAATATTGACGCCTCGGTGGTGGAGCTTCAGCAACACTAACGCGGATTTGCCTGCCGTCAAGTTCCTGCACCATTGCAAGTTTGAAAGGATTATTTATAGCACAACCCAAAGGAAAAATTCCAATTCTACTATCTTTGTTATACTGCTATTCATATGCATACAGACTCTATATAAACTCCAAGAATTTATTCTGATAGCAATAAACTAAACAGAATACATGAAGCTAGTAAACATGTGAAAATGACTACTCAAACACAAATACCAATTTTTTAGTAATAGACTAATTATAGACGGAAGACATATGCTCTTGTATGTGAAGAACACAGAGAATGATGGATATATCCGAAGGAACACAAATTTCTCTAGTTCAGTTTATGCACTTTTACAGCCTATTAAGAATCACTTACGAGCAGCTTAGTATCCTGAAGTTGTTCTACTAGCTCCAGTCAGACCATCATACATTAATCAATTTCATGGATAGTAGAAAGCATATGTAGCAACAACAAAAAAATCACATCCAGAAGAATCCCCCAACAAAATCAAAAAGTATGCTAACATACAAAGAGTTTATTTTTTCCTTTTTTTAACAAAAAAGAAGTGCAGAAAGAAATAACAACAGTTGTGCCTTGTTTTTATACATCAATGTTATGATCACTTAATATGCACACAAGTAGACTGCCATATGCACCAATTTGACCGTGACAAAGAAATAATAAAGACAATATATGATGACAACAACTAAAACAATAACACTTACAACTCCGTTCAATGTATCAATTGCACGGTTGACCTCATCTGAAGAACCGTAAGTCACAAACCCAAAGCCCCTTGATCTACCGCTGTCCCTGTCATAGACCACCTTGGCTTCCATAACCTTCCCTTGCTCACTGAACAAATTTTCAAGTGCCAAATTGTCGACACTCCAAGAAAGGTTTCCAACATAAAGTCTATTGGTGTTACCAAAACTTCTCCCACCATCCCTGGGTGCTCTAAAAGAGTTCTCTTCTCTGGGAGGAGGAGGTCCAGAATTCACCCTCAATGGTCTTCCCTCAAGTTCCTGCCAAATGCCATAATTTTTGCTCCAATATAAAACCAACTTAGAAGTACTGTATAACTTTAGTATGTAAGAAAAAATTGCACACATTCAACTGAGATAAGCTACAGTTGCTCAGAGCAAGGATGTGAGATCCAAAAAATTGGTTTCCTCTTAAGCCAATATTTCTCATTTATGAATTTTAAAAAGTGAAGAACCTTGTATTGGTCATATACTTTTAACGTAATTGCCATGTCAAATTTCTGCTCTTTGATGTGAGGTGCAGATAGAAGAACTACTCAAAATTCACAATAGGCAAAAATAAGACAGAATATAGTACATACAATAGTCACAAAGTAATCAAACTTACATAGCCATTGAACTGTTGAGCAGCTGCTTCTACTTCTTCAACGGTCGACATTGTCACAAACCCAAATCCACGACTTCTTCCAGTAATTTTGTCATATATAACCTAAAAAGGGAAACTATTTCAGTACACCAACAATTTACATACATTATCCATCCTATACCCCACACAAACACCAACCCACTAAAACAGACAACTCTCTCCCATACACATAACACACACAAAACTGCATTATGATAAAAAAAGGAAATACCAAAGATCAATTGAAGTTACAACCTAGACCTGAAATGCCCGGCTGCCTGCATGTATACACACACACGCACACATAAATACACATTAATTATAAATGAGCCTAGTTCCAAAAGAAAATTCTTAAATATTTTTCAGCTTCACATATTTGAATCCTCAGAACTTGGTGATTAGCTTCTTTATCAGTAACCTTCAAAGATAAGTTCAATTTTATCCCAAAAAGATGTTCCGTGAAAATACATCCAACCATCACAAACAAACCCAAAAGATATATACAGTATATATCTAGCCAGATAATCTCAATGAATTACCCCATATTAACTAAGATTATACTGGAGATAAACCAACGAACAACATAAGTTTATAAAAACATAATCAAGTATTCCCAAAACCAAGAAATAAAAGACCAATCTTTTTCAAAAATGAGTTGCTAACAAACAAACAAAGAAAACAAATATTTTTAAAAAAAGAATTAGCAGAAAAAAATAGGACTTCAATAATAATACCTCAACCATTTGAACATTCCCAGCCCGTTCAAACAAGCCGGCAAGAACGGAGCTGTCGCAACTGAAAGGCAAGTTACCGACGAACAGCTTGAGCTCGGGAGAGAAGTTACGGTCGTCTTCCTCACTGTCATCCGGCGATAAAGAACCGGTATCCTCATCTAACCCAAAATCCGACGACACGGCCACCTTCAACCGAGACGGCGGCGAGGATTGGAAGAATTTAGTGCAAGGAGAGGGGGAAGAAATAAAGAGCTTGGGAAAAGGCTTGTTAACGAGAGAGGAAGGAAGAAAGAGAGAGACTGAATTACAGCTTGTGGAGAAGGAGAGGGTTTTGGAAGTGAGAGAGAGGAAGTGAAGAGAGGAAGTAGTTGAGGCAGACATGGCTACAATTGAGAAGTGGCTGGCTGGTTACTCCCTCCTACTGAGGTTTATGGGATTGAAGAGAAAAGGTTTGAGGATAGGAAGAGACGGTATGTTGATATGGTGAGAGAGCAAAAGAAGGGGATAAGATATATATTTGGGGGTATAGTAAGGACAAGGTGGAGGGAATTAGGGTTTCAATTTCATCACCAAACTGTAAAAATTATTATATAACGTTGTACTTAATATAATCATATCATACAATAGTATTTAATTAATTATTTATTTGAGACCAGAGCCTAACATTACTCTTATTTGCTCCATATTTATGTCTTATTTTATTTGTGTTGCTTAAAATTACTAAATATTATGTTTTGAAATTTATTTAATATATTTATTTTCCTAAAATAAGTAAAGATATTCATTTTCTTCCACGTGATTGACATGATCTAAGTATTGATTTGTGTGTGAAACTGATAGATATCCTTCGAATCGAGAGTTGTTAGCATGAAATTAATTTTAATTAATTGACCAATATAATAGTCGTAACACAAATTAAGAGATAATGTCTCTTTACGTGTCAGCACTGTATCTCTTCAAACTTTTTTGTTTTCCTTCCTTGTTGAACATCAAATGAAACAATATTAATTCTAGGGAAATGCACCACCAGGCTAGAAGCCTAGAACTTCTCGATGTAATAGTATTATGTTTAATGTTATGGTTTCTTAATGTTACCCAAAAAAAAAATGGGTCTTCTTAACATATGCTATTAGGGTACATGCTAAGTACACAGTTCAAGAGAATATTCTCTTGAATTGTGTGCATATTCTCTTGATTTATGTATTTGCACCAAGTTCAAGAGAATAAACACACAATTCAAGTGAATATTATCTCGAACTGTGTACTTAGCATGTGACCTAAGGATACATGTTAAGAAATTCCAAAAAAAAATTAGAGAAGTGAAATTCAAATTTATAAACCAACTAAATGTCGCCTCAAGGTAAAATATACTACTCCATATATAATAGTATAAATCTAATTTTAGAAAGGAGGAAATATTTTTCTGATAATGAATGATAGCATGGTAAGCAACAGCAACTGGTATGCATCTGCTAAGCGAGCAAGCGAGCAACCCACACAACACACACTATCTATCAAGCCTTAACAATGGGAGATTGAGGGAGGGAGGGAGGGAGGGAGGGAGCCACATCTTTTTTAATGCTATAAAATAATCATGCCAATTACAGGACATAAATTGCTGTGCTGATAAGATGACAATTGTCATCCCCTACAGAGCAACTCTCTCATATACATACGGCCAAACCAAATAAATAAAGATAAGGCCCCAAATGCCCCAGCCCCACTATATATTTTTTTAATCAAATATCTCCCAAACAAGGAAGAAGTCAAAGAAGAGACACTTCTCTCAAAATGAGTTCAATGCATCAAATCCCTTGCAGCTTATTCTGCAAATAAAAAATCTTCTACTTCTTCTTAAAGTAAAATTTAGCCAAGATAAACTCTACCCTTTAAACTGAACAAAAAACAAGTAAGAAAAATATCAAAGTCAGGAAGCCATGGCTTCTTGCTTCCTCCCTTTCTTGCTGCCTGAAGGTTTATCCTTTCCCATGATCATCCTATCTGCTTGCTTTGTGTTCCCCTCCACATGGAGGCTCTTGATCAATTCCTCACAACTACTCCAATCTGTGACACCTCCTTTCTCCATAATTTTACATTGAGGGTCTTCCCAGCTGCTAAATGAGCATCTAACACCTTCTCATAGCTTGAAAAGCCAATTTTACAGTCTCTCTCCAAGCAAAAATCTAATAGCTTAAGAGCAGCAATCGTCTCCTCTTTCTCACATAAAACAAATAATAGACGACTATCGATATCAGGGGCAAATCCGCTATGCAGCAGCAGTTCAATTCGTCCAGGGGCTTCCTCAACATGACCCCTCATGAGGAGAGCCTCCAAGATCTTAGCAACTAAATCCATGTGCTCCTTCACCCCCTTGTCCAACAGTCTTCATGACACGGCTTGCCGTTTGAACCCTTCCATCTTCAAACAAACTCTCCATCACTGACCTATATAATGATGAATCTGGAAGATGCCCATTTTCAATCATACTATCCATAGCTGTTTAAGCATCAGCTGGCTCGCCTCGTCTCAAGTAGCTCTCTGTGAGAAACTTGTAAGCACTTGCTTCTTCTGAAGGAACTTTCCTCCGGACCATGATCTTTGAAAGTTCAAAGGCCGAATGAGGAGTCCCTTTTTTTGAATGCCCACGTATCAGATTATTGAAAGCAACTGGATCCTGAACAACCATTTTCATCAACTGACGGAAAAAGTTTCAGCTTTTTCAGTTTGGCCATTGTTGCAGAGATACTCAATCATCCGGTTGTAAGCGTTAGGCTCATCTCCAATGTACCATGTTCCCCCATATAATTTCCTTCTCAATAAGCTTATCCAACAATTTAACAGCTCTGTCATAGATCCCAGCCTTGCAAAAATGCTCAAATAGGACACCATAATGTCCAGCCTCTGTTGGGATGATCAGCCTAATCATTGCTTTGAGCACATCTGCAGCTGCATCCAGATCACCCACCTTGCACTGCCCAGATATTAACCTTATGAAGATGGAATTATCCTTCGGAGCAAAATATTTTTCCACCATCACCTTCAAGATAGTCCTGGCATCAGACATCTTCTCGGCATCACAGAGCCCTGGCAACAAAGTAGAGTATGTAATAGCATTTGGCTTAATACCAAAACTTTTCATCTCTTCCAACAATCTTAACCCGTCATCAACTTTCTCAACCGAAACATACCCTTTAATCATGGTCGTATAAGTAATCACAGTAGGCTCTATATTCCTTCCCTTCATCTCTACAAAAAACCTCTCTGCTTCATCCATTTTTTTGACCCTATAATATCCATTAACCATGGTATTGTAAGTAACGACATTAGGCAAAATCTCCCTACTTTTCATATCATCAAAAAACCCATTCGCAGTCTCAACCTTCAACGAATGAAAGAAACCCCATATCATAATATTATACGTGTGGACTGATGGAATTATACCTTCATTCAACGTCTTATTAAAATACCTCTTTGCCATCATATAACGCTCTCGCCTCATTATTACCTTAAACAACGTATCATAAGATTTAATTGTCCTCTCAACACCCAATTCCTCCATTTTCTGAAACAACCTCACACTCTTTTGAACAATCCCAGCCTTACCATAACTATCAATCAACAATACAAAGAAACCTTCATCCCATTTCACACCCTTCTTGGGCATATCCAAGAGTATGCACCGGGCATGATTGAGCTTCGAAGCTCGCCCTAAAATCTCAATGATCTTATAATGGGTCTCCCTATCGTGCTGGAACAACCCGGAACGCTCAACCCATCGGAAGAACTGGAGTGCATGCTCCTGAGTTTCCGTGCACTGTGCAATGCATTATAAACCAGATCATTATCAAATTCAGGAACTAAACTACGAAAGTTCTGCAAACGAGTAGTCCAGGCTCTATTTTCCATCATTCTCCAAATATATCGTCTTGTTTTTCTGGGTTTTGATACTTGCCTCTTGGAATTCTTGGATTACCCGTTCCTTGGCCATTTGGAGATTCGGGTGCAATCCTTTGGGTTGAAATTGGTGTTTCCGGGTCTGGATTTGGGGTTGAATCGGCGGAAGAGAGAGCATTATCGACTGGTTGGTGTGTAGATAATAATGATGATGAGCAGAAGGAGAGAGATTTGAGGGAGAATGGGTTTGAAACCCTAGATAGTTCAGAGAAAAAGTTGGGATTCAAATGGAGTGCTTTTGATACAGCGATATAAGACATTTTTCTTGAATGTTTCGATTGATGAGTTGATTGGTTGTGAAGGAATAATGAAATGTTTGTGAATTTAGTGAGGGGATGTTTGTTTAGGACTATGAACGGGTGAATGACTAAATTGGTCATTAATTTATTTTGGAAAAAAAATCGTCTGAATAGTTGAATTGGTCAAATGATTGATGTGAATGGTTAAGTCAAATTTTTTTGCTGAATGGTTGAATGAGCAGCTGAATGAAGTAAAAAAATTTTAAAAATATTAACTATTATATTAAATAAATTTATAACAATTTTGAATTTTTTCAGATAGTTAAAATAATAAAATTATGTCATTCAGATGTTTCAGACATATTAATTACTCTCTCCATTCCATAATAACTGTCGTTTTAGAAGAAATTTTTTTTTCCAATTTATTTGTCGTTTATAACTTTCTATGAGAATAAATTATTTACTTTCCTATATCACCCTTACCTTCTTTCATTGTCCAAAACAATTCTCTCCCTTGTATTAATAGTTTTCAACTTCCCATAAAGTGGTAGTGATGAAATTTTACACAAATTTTAATTAATAAATAATAGCATTAAATGACTTTCTTAATCCATGTGCATGAAGCTAAAACGACAGTTATTATGGGATGGAGGGAGTATCAAATAACTTTTTTCATTCCGATTCAGCTCATTCAGATTATAATTCATTCAATTTTTATTGAGTTAAAAGTTGAGATCTTCATGTAGAAGTTATAAAGGAGAGAATTGGTGGGAAGGGCTTATCAGAGATATAGAGCTCACCCCCCCCCCCCCCCCCAAGTCCCCAGTGCAGAATTATTAGGGTTTAAGCCTGTAAGGACCCTTAGGCTAATTTCTATTGGCTTATGGAAAGTCAGACTAAAACAAACTCTCAAGTAGGGGATAATTTTCTTTATCCTAACTGAACAAGTCATCTAAAACTGAAAAGGCTTTATACAAGCGTGTGTATTTTTTGACACCATCTAAAGAATTAACACCATCGGTTGACATTCATATCATAATTTTTCTTTGAACCTAAAAAATGGTTAAGACGGATTAAATCAAGATATACACTCAATATTCTTTCCTATGAGAATGTGATTATTCTAAAATCATGGTATAGTCACATTTTTTATTCTTACGTTCAAAACCATCATAGCATAGCATTACTGTAAAGAAGATGATTATACCATTCAAAAAATGTCATCCATGACCAATTTACATGGGATATTTTACAGCAGTATAAGAAATTGTACAAAACAAGTATTATGCACATTTGCATCTAATTGTATAAACCCCTTCTTTTTTTTCTGCTAACTATGCCTGTATGTAATAATCAAAAGAAACCAAAGACTGAAAACTTTACGGGGGTATCGGTCCCCAAAAATCAGACCACCCTCCACTGTATATCTACATGTATTAACCCATGCTTTGAGTTTATAAGATTGTACTTCTCGTTTATTCGGCCATTGTGGACGACATCAACAAGATTAATATCCACATGCCCCAATGATTCCTGCGTTTAACGCAACAATAAGTTTTTTAAGTAGTACTAATACGAAGAAGATTTTCTTGGAGCTAACTTATATATATGATGATCATACCTTTGACCTGAAACCAAGGCCTCTTCGTTTAGTACTCATGATTTCAATGTGAATCTTGTCCTTCAAAGGAGGCTCTTCTAACATAAACTGGAATTCTTCCTCCCAACTTGGATCGCGAGTTTTCTTAATCATCTACAGGAAAACCAACACAAAAGTGAACCTTTATTTGATTAAGCACTTGAGAACAGTACATGCACAAGAAATATACTACTACATTATTAGTCACGGTGACATTTTGTAAGTTTACCTTAGTTTTCTTCTGTTCTCCTCTGAAGAAAATCAATGCACAAGGATTGGTGTGGTGCTTCCCTTCAACATCCTCTGCACCTAAGACCGTAATCAAAAGTAAACCTGCTCCGTACAATGGTGTGTCCTCTGCTGCTTTTACAAGACTCTCCTTCCTAATAAATCCTTGATCAAGAGGTCCACTCAATCTTTCATTCTCTTCTTTGAAAGGTTTGAAGGTTAACTCTACCATGATTTTCCCTCTCTGCTTCTTGTTATGAATATCATTAGGATTTGTGTTCTTAAAAAGATTCAACGAGAATTCCTTTTTCTCATGCGGTGCAAGTAACTTCAATGGGACAACTTGCATACCAAGCTTGTCGTGTGTTCCAACCTATGAAAAGAAATTCAAAATAGATCTAATTTTCTTCATCTCAATTCTAAACTCAGTAAATGAAGCTTTGCTTCACCTATTTTTATATCCCAAGTAAACCTATAAAGTTTTGAAGAGCACCATTAAATTTAAATTCCAAACAGATTTTACAGAACACCGAGAAATAATTAATTGTTTTTCAATGTGGTGTGTACCTGTAGTACCATTTATGCTTTAAATAAGATGTATCAACTTAGTCACAATTCTGATTATAACAACGAAAATATTCTTAAAAATTAAAACTGCTATTATGTTCAGTTGATATAAGAGCTACTTTTAATGCATTATATCATATAGATCTAATTTAACTTTAATAAGAAGTCATAATTAGAAATTCAGGTAGGAGATTAGAAGCTAATAAAACAAACCTTTTCCCAGTCATAGACGTGCAGTTGAAGGACCTGAGTTTGAGGATCCTTAACAGTAAGCTTGAAGTACTCGTTCCACTCGGGGTTCAAATTGTTCATCTTAATGGACGTCTTCTTAGCCGTAAGTCTCTCCCCACTAAGGCTGAGTTTCACGTAAGGGTCAGATGTTCCCAGCAAGTCCATCTTCAAAAGTTTTTGCGCACGTACGACCTTCACATGCACTATCCCCACAGGCTTCTTAGCAGCTCCCCTATAAAAAAGTACAAGGCCAAACTCAGTAATACCACAAGTGGAAAAAAGGTCTCAAACAGAAAGGCACCAATTTTTTATCAAGACGATATAATTCATAACTTAAATTACTGCTCTTTTACCTAAGTTGGATCTGAAAACACCACTAAACTTGCTCCACTATGGTGCAACTAAAAAGAAATGTGAATTATACCTCTTCTACTACTATTGCATATATTAATTTTTATTTTTATTTTTTTACTAATTTAACTGAAATCTTAACATTCCCGCCCTTGACGGGAATGGATCCAAGACCTCTTGCACCCAAAGTCTTATGAGTAGTTGTTTTATCATTGAGTCAAGAGGGGCTTGGTGCATATATTAATTTATCATTCTTCAATAACTTAAAACTTACACGGAGCTGTCGAGAATTGGTATTTCTAAAGTTTGGGGCCAAAGGTATAAGCTAGCCACTTGTTTTTTAATAGTTTCCTGCAATAAATCAAGAAATTACATCAAAATTCAGCTTATGAATTACCATGTCAGTAAAATCAGTAGAGCTTTGATAACCATGTGCTTTTAGTAACAATGATTGCAACTCCAGACCTCAAAACTTTTATGGCATCAAAATTTATTGCGTAAACAATATACACTCAAAAATCCTGGAAAAGAGAACCTATGCATGCATCGCATGTCAGTGTGCTTACATAAATGCAACTAAGTTGTGCATTTTTACATTTAAATATCTGTACAAAAGAAAGATCACAAATACTTAGATTGAAATTGTAGAGAAATCATTTATTAGATGCAAAAAATTAACTTTTTCAGATCTTGATATATGACTCTTCACCTACCTCAGACAACACCTAACCCAATTTGTTTTTTGAACATTTTAGGTTTATTTCTGTCGCTAGCACTCTCTACAACCTAACGGGCATACTAACTCATCCCCTAAAGTTTTTCATTGGCCTTACAGATGATGCAACTTTTTATTGGATCTCCATGTGGATGAACAAAGTATAGCACTAACTAAATGTTGGTGCATTTTTCTACATATGTAAATCTAGAAATGTCATCTTGCAGCCAAATGAAGAACTAGATTTAAGACACTTCTTAGAACCCGTCTGAGTATCTACATGCCAAATTTACCATAAACTCATACACTTATCCAAGCATATGGCAGTTAGATGGTCCAGAATTTCCCAGCGTATAAATAGCTAGAAATATAGATAAAGGCTTGTTCAGTGTGCAAGTGTAGAGAGAGAGAGGAGCACCTGTACAAATTGATATATACCCGGAATCGCCATAAGATCACAACCCATCACTTTCAGTCCAAAGTCTACTTGTGGCTACACAACATGCAATAGACAGTTTTTGTAGGTATAAGTGCCACTTTTTGGGAGACTCATAACAAACAATTTCAGTTATATTTTCAAAAGATAGCAAAGATTTTATAAGTCAATATAGTGCTCTTACCCTCTCCATCAACGACACTACTATACTTGCAAAACATGGGAAGGTTGGCACAAAAGGCTTCAAAATAATCCGTGGTGCTGCTGATACTTGTACTTCTATCAACTGACAGAAAGCACAATCAAAATATATACATATACTAAATATTACACGCATATGAAACGCGCACTCAAATTATTAAGTTTTAATTTCAATAGCTTTTGAGTGTATTATTATCTGCATATGACTAAGAGAAAAATGATGAGATTTATATTTAATTGAAGAACCGTTTCATGTAATCTTGACCCATGTTTATAACTACATGCCAAGAAATTATGTGACTGCAATATATGATTGAAAGAAATTAAACTGCTATGAAATACAAATGGAAAAACTTTTATCTACATTTTCAGATTTGGGATCCAAAGAACCCTTTAGAACTATGAACTTTAAAAATTTCTAACCTGTACGTTAATATTTAGAGAAAATAATTTCAACACCAGAATAATGTTCGGATTTCCGGCCCATCTGACTGAGGGTTCAAACACAAGATGCTTCTCATTAGAGTCATATATTTTTATACCTGACATTGACAAGCAAAAAGCTCCATCAGAAAATAAAGAAAACTCACTTTGATCCCCTGCTCCTAGGAGACTATTTTCTTCTGCAGACATTGCTTAAATTTGCAAATGTGCATAGATGTTACTGTAACTAATAGGAACTGTTTTCATCTGTAACTTACCATGAATTGCAGGAGGAAGAGTTCCAAGAGTAAGGGTCTCAAAATCTATGGACTGAATTTGAAATTTGCCTATATACTCAGAAAATATAGGTTGTGTGGTGCTTCTTATTATTCCACATATTGCCTGTAAAGAAAAAAAATAATAAGTTAAAGGAACTGATAGGTTCCCCATCTTAAATGCCAACGAGATTCTCAATCAAACAAGAGTTAAATGATATTCTTAGAAAAATAAAAATTCTGAAAAGCATAGCACCTTGTTAAGGTAAGGCCACATATCATGAATAACGGTATTCAACCAATCAACCTGTTTACAGAGAATAAATTCAATTGCAATAATGGGAAAAAGCTTAAATTAAAGGAAATAGTAATGTAATTCAACTAGACTCAAGCTTAGAGCTCACTCGCTCGTAGTCTGAATTCTTCACCCATAATGGAATTTCAGGTAAAATATCAAGCCAGGAGCTTGTGTCGAGCTCTTGAAGTGGCCTAGTAATTGGATCCTGCAAATGTAGGTTCAAGAAGTTTGATTCACTTCCAAATTACATGGATTCACGTTTAATATTGAGGAAAAGGGCTTTCAAAAAATAAGCATAAAACAACAGCGAATTCAAAATTTATCTGTTACCGCGAGACTGTGAATGATCAGAATCCGATATTCAAATACAGAATACAAATTAGCCACCAAAAAAAAAAAAACTTTTTAGAAGTTAATTTAAAAACAGAGTTTTTAGTTGACCGACTCATTTTATAGTGAACAGAAACATCAGTTTGAAATGTGAAGTGTGATAACAATGAAGCATAAAAACATTTACAACTTTAAACAGTTATCCCCGATATCCTCATTTATACTTGTACCAATTTAAAGGCATGAACTGATGAACCACATTGTCAAAACCTTAGCAATTGTTCTATAGCGCTGCAACAAGACAATGCCATAAAATCTTTAAGAAACTCTTAAAACCCACTTCTAAAAACAATTGAAGAAAGGAAAAAAAAATCATCACCAAGCTTCTCAGAAGCAGTTTAACTATAAGAAAATAACTGAATAAACAAACATCTACCACCCATAAAGTGGGGAAAAAGTAATACACTGAATTCAGAAAAAGGTATTCAAACAATGAAAATGGAAGTTGACCAACAAAATACTAGAACATAACAAAGATTTATGACAAAGATAAAACTAAATGAATCATTACATTCATGAATGAATATTGAGGAAAACCATACCACCACTGATAAGTAAATTGAGTGTGGTTAATTTTATAGTCAAATTTCGAAATATGGTTGAATCCATTGATCAGCCACAAATATGAAAGAAAAGTCATACGAGTGGAATGGAGATAGGCATTACCTTCACATCTTGAGGCTCTTTGCGTATGAATATGAGAAAACCCAGAAAAAGACCAAACGGAAATCCAAATCCAAATCCTATTATACCCAATAAAAAACCCAGAAACCCCATTATCGTTCAATACTCAATTCACTCGATTCTATTTTGGTTTTATTTTATTTTATCTCAAAAACCCAAGTACGATTTTTTTATTTTATGAAATCAGAAATGGGTATTGGTATTTACTGAAAAAAATAGTGAATGAAATGTGTAGTGTAGGCATAACCTAACCGATTACAACAAAAGATCGCAACGCAATGGCAAGAGATTGAATTTGAGAGGGTACCATATTTCTGGAAACAAACAAAACCGTAGTTTGGTTATTTGTTTACATAATCTATCTACGTGGCAAATCAACGGAGCCCACCCGCGTTCTAATGATATTACGGTTTTGTCCATCTCCAAAGGTGTTTAATGTCCTTACTTGTCACGCACGTGTGACAGAATATTTACCAATATTCAGCTCAAAAAGGTTTTTTTTTTTTTACTCCGAAAGGATTTCACATATATTTTTGATATTTTTACATGATCATCTTTCACGTGAACATAAAATGGGTTTCACCCTCGTGTAAAAAGGAACGATGTGAAAATAGTGCTCCTATATTTGAAAAATTGGGCGGTATTTGTTTACCTCATAATACATCCTAATAGCTCCACACCTGATTCAATTCTAAATTTTAAGATCATTAAAAATTTTGAATAGTCAATTTGAAATATTTTTAAATTTAAAAGTTATTAAGATATTTTTTATTTATCAAACAATTTTTTTAAATTTAAATATTATTTCATTCAGATAATTTAATTTATTAAAATATATTAATCATTCATATTTTAATTACACTACCTTCGTACCTTAAATATCTTCTTCTTTTTGTTATTTGATGTGATTTAGTGTTTTCCACTTATCCTCTTAGACTCTATTTTTCTGTTGAGTTAGTGTCCCTGTGAAATTATGTGTGTGTGAATGGATGATGCTATATTTGTTCAGTATATATGAATATTAAAAAAAATATTTTATATTTAACATAAAGGGTCTTATGATACCCGTATATGTGAATTTTAACTTTAATTCTTAAAAATAAATAATATATCTTATGATTTTATATATAAATTTTTTTATTGTCAAATACCTAATTAAATATTAATAATGAATTTTTTAATTAAATTAAATATATAATATTATGGATCAATTTTATAATTTTATTAAATAATGATGCACGTCACAACTATACTTTTGCTTAAAAGTTTTGCCGACTCATTTTGAAATGGTATTTTACCGTTATAGTTGCCTTTTTAAAAATCTGGTTATGTCGGTATGATTTGAGTAAAAGCTAACCTGGATGAAGCCCATACAGTTCCGTATATGGGCTAATGATTAAATTAAGTCAAAGTTGAGCTGGGGTTGACATGGGGTTTGGGCAGCCCAAGCTCATTAATTAATGTACCAGAAAGTTGCAGTACCTAAAAGTTGAGTAGGCAGGCATGGGTGAAATTTCATATCCTCTCAAAATATAAATATGTATTTCTAAATTTAAGAAAAATAAAAAAGTTCCATTTTTTTAAATAAAAATGGTACTATATTGGTTGACTTAGGATCGAGTTTAGCCCAACCTTGCCAGCAAACAGTGGTTACTTATGGTTGACCAAACCAAATTTTATAATGATTTAGCAATATATATATATATATATATATATATATATATATATATATATATATATATATATATATATATATATAATGAACAATTTAAGAAGAATTAATGGGAAAACATAGAATTATTAAGGCAAATCTCTAATCATCGACTTTCCAACCTCTAAATGGGACTGTTTGTTGGTTAATTAATTATTTCAATATCTATATTATAAAGCGTCCAGTCTGTTTTATAATTGTTTTTTTGATGTAATTATGATAATCAAAAGTTTTATTTACTTTTATCTCTCTTTCTCTATTTTTCCTCAATGTTTTAATTATCACTTCATTTTTTCTCTCACCACTTTCCTCTTCTTCTTTTGTTTCTATTTTTTATCCATCACCCTATTTTTTACTCACAATTCATTTACGGTTTTTTTTTCTCCTCCTTCGTATTCTATGTACGCGTGTAATTTTAGTTTTTTTTCTTCTACAATTTTATGTCACATAATTTCTTTAAAAAAAAATTTTGCAACTCTTTTCTCACGCACGTAGGATGTGTGCACGGACAGCGGTTATAATTATAATTAAAGCGTGTTTGGGTTTTGATGGTTAATGGTGTGTAAATAGTTCATTGTATGTTAATAAGTAGATCAAGTTAAAGCATGTTGTGACTAACTCATCTTGAAATACTTGATCCAAAGCGAACATGAATTAATTAATGACAATACTTAAAACCATACGTTTTAACATAAGCTGAGAAAGATACAATGAACCAATTCACCCAAAGACTAACCAAATTTTAAACCCACACATATTATACATTAATCACACTCCAAAGCCCCAAAAATCTGAATCTAGTAATTAAACAAAAGTAACGTAATGTTTGTTAGTCTCTTAATATCTCTTAACAGTTCCACATTTGATTCGGTAAGAGGGTAAAGTTGTTTGATAACATTTTATTTATCTTTTATTGTCTTTTAACCGGTAAAACAAATATATAAACCTAAATCAATAAAAGCTCCCTCTTAATGAAAAAATTAAATCTATTAAACCTCTATAAATATTTTTACTCCATCCATTCTAAATTTTAAGATCATTATTGATTTTTAAAAAGTCAATTTGAAATATTTTTAAATTTAAAATTAATATTTTTAAAATTAATGTTTTATACTTTTTAGTTACCAAATAATTTTTTTAAGTTCAGTCTCAGATGCTATTTCACTCAAATGATCTACTTTATTAAAATATATTAATCATTTAGATCTTAATTACTCAATTTTATTAACCATTTAGATCTTAATTATCACCTAATTACCCTAACTAGATTCTTGGAGCCTTAATTAGGAGTACAATTAATTTAATTTCAGACCATACAATATGCATGTTGGAGCTTACGGGGATCTGTCTCCTCTAACGGTATCTTTAACTGCTAAAACAGATGCTAAATCAATACGTTGGGCTTGTGTCACCTATAAGTTCAATGAATATGTTCAGTTTGCTTTATATCCTGCTACTTTGGTTACCCCATTCACACGTTACACACACACACACACACACACACACACACATATATATATATATACACTATTACAAGTATTATATTATATGTATGCTTAACATTAAACATGCAAATTATTAATTAATACTATTAAGTCTTCAATATAATAAGTTGTTCAGAAGAACGGTGGTTTGATTCATTGAATTGCAGAGAGTGAGATTTAACTAAAATGAGTTTTGAAGAAAAAATATATTTAGATTTATGTTTTTAAGAAAATCTATAATCTTTCTTTGCATGAAGTAGTTGTATCGATAACCGAAATCTTCCAAACATATTTATATTTTTAAATTAAAATAAAAAATCTGCTGATAGGTTTATTTTATTATGCATTGTGTAATTGTGACCAACTACATTATTTTTCTCAATAATGCCTTAAGATAAGCATATCCATAAATTAATGAATGGTCCCAATATTGGCGCCGATAGTCAGCCATTAAATTTCATTTATACAGATCCCTTGTTTCATTTTTTTTTATAAATCACAATAGCAAGTAAATACCCGAATTTTTTTTATTTGTCTTTTTTCTCTCAATATGTCAGGTGTCTAAGGGTATAAATGAACCGAGTCGAGACTAGTATTAAGATGCTCAGATTTGATTCACAAAATTTATCATGTATAAAATAAGGTTTGATTGAAGCTCGTTTAGCTACCGAATAGAGTACTGATCTCGAATCGAACCCAAGCAATTCAAACTTTTTGAAATGTTCAAACAAATATAATCCGAATATCAATAGAAAATTACAATTTGAGGAGATTCGAGTAATTTATCGAACTTTTAAAATTTGTCCATATTTGAATCATTTATATTTCGAATCAAACTTTTAGTCGAGCGAGTACGAATCGAGTCCAAACTATTTGCTCATGTTACAGCCTTACGTTTGTCAACCATATAAAAATAATAACAATCCTTCTGTTTATTTTGGTGAGTTTTTCATTTTTTACTAAGGATAATTTTGGGTGGCGGTTTAGCAATTTATTAGTAGGATTTGCCAATGATTTCATTTTCTGAAGAAACCCTATCACTTGGGTTTTAGGGAGATTTATATAGTAAGTACTAGTTAATTATTGCATTAACATACTTGAAAAGTAGCACCATGTGACTTGAGTCTTAATTACTTTACTTTATTAAGCCACTCAAATACTCAAGTTTTTTTAATTTAAATATATGAACCAGTAATCATTCTTCTAAATTTTATTTATATTTCTTGTAATGCATTCTTCCAATGTTCACTTAATTGAATTTGACTGTAACACAATACCTATACTTAGACCTGACAAACGAGTCGGGTTGACCCAAACGGGCTGGGCCATCGTTGGACGGGATCAAAACGGCCCAAGTTTTGATATGCTAAAAAAGTGAAGACCAAAGTTCGGCCCGTGACGGACAGCCTAACCCGACCCGCAGGCCTGGACTGATTTATGCCTATATTTTGACACATTTTTGGGTTTGGCCCAAACGGACTGGGCCAAAACGACCCATATTTTGATGGGCTGAAAATATGAAACCTAAAGTTCGGCTCGTGACAGGCGAGTCCAGCCCGGCCCGCGGGCTTGGATCGATTTTGCTAGGTCTACCTATATTTGACTATTAACTTATATTTAAACATATATGAGTATATTAGCAGTGCGAGACATATATATATTATTTTTATTTTTATCATTTTATAACTTTATTGGATAATTCAATAATTTTTAAGAATAAAATAGCAAAATTTACAATCAATCAAATATTTATACTTAAAAAATAATAATTTAAAAAATATCTATCTATTAAATATATACTAAATTGCAGTACATAACATCATTGCATGATATTTGTCATTCCCAAATTGCAACACATGTCCTACCTAATTAATGTGCTCATCCATTACTAATTTAATTATTATCTCTTAAAATCACTACTTTTTTAATCCCAAATTAATATTTTGAATTTATAATCCCCTAAATCACTACAAATCTAAATTATTTTGGTAATGTCTACTGTTCTATATTATCCTTTATAATTTTATATTTAAGATTTTGGAAAGTATAAATAAGATTTTTGTCAAATTACTAATACATTTTATATTTTATTAAGGTAAGTAAATAATAGAATCTATTCGAATTTGCTAAGTAGTAAACATATTATGTGATTACAATCCAACTCAACGCGTGATATACTTTGGAGGAGAAAATAAAACTAGCATACCAAACAGGATTTTAAACACGATTTATTTTTGAATTTTTTATTTTTTTTAAAAACAACCTTTTTATATTACAATAAAAAAAATAAGTAACCCACATCACGTGTGTAGGTGACTTTTAGTAAAATAGACTAGATACAAACCCCTAAATCGCTATTTTTTCAATTTAAACGGTTTTTATATTATCGTTACTTAATTATTATCTCCTAAAATCACTATTTTTTAATCTCACATTAATATTTTAATTTTATAATCCCCTAAATCACTACAAATCTAAACTGTTTTGGTAATGTCAACTGTTCTATATTATCTTTTCTAATTTTAAATTTATAATTTTGGAAAGTATATATAAGATTTTTTCCAAATTACCAATACATTTTATATTTTATTAAGATAAGTAACTAATATAATCTATTTATTAAATATACTAAATTGCAGTACATAACACCATTGCATGACACTTGTCATTTCCAAATTGCAACACATGTCCTATCTAATTAATGTGCTCATCCATTACTAATTTAATTATTATCACTTAAAATCACTACTTTTTTAATCCCAAATAAATATTTTGAATTTATAATCCCCTAAATCACTACAAATCTAAACTATTTTGGTAATGTCAACTGTTGTATATTATCCTTTCTAATTTTATATTTAAGATTTTGGAAATTATAAATAAGATTTTTACCAAATTACCAATACATTTTATATTTTATTAAGGTAAGTAAATAATAGAATCTATTCAAATTTGCTAAGTAGTAAACATATTATGTGATTATAATCCAACTCAACGCGTGATATATTTTGGTGGAAAAAATAAAACTAGCAGACCAAACAGGATTTTAAACACGATTTGTTTTTGAATTTTATATTTTTTTTAAAAACAACATTTTTATATTACAATAAAAAAAATTAAGGAACCCACATTGCGTGTGTAGGTGGCTTTTAGTATAAATAACTAGACACAAACCCCTAAATCACTATTTTTTCAATCTAAACGATTTTTATATTATCATTACTTAATTATTATCTCCTAAAATCACTACTTTTTAATCACACATTAATATTTTGATTTTATAATCCCTAAATCACTACAAATCTAAGCTGTTTTGATAATGTCAACTGTTCTATATTATTCTTTCTAATTTTATATTTAAGATTTTAAAAAATATATATATATAAGATTTTTGTCAAATTACCAATACATTTTATATTTTATTAAAGTAAGTAACTAATATAATCTATTCGAATTTGCTAAGTAGTAAATATATTATGTTATTATAATCTAACTCAACGCGTGATATACTTTGAAGGAGAAAATAAAACTAGCAGACCAAACAGGATTTTAAACACGATTTGTTTTTGAATTTTTTATTTTTTTTAAAAATAATATTTTTATATTACAATAAAAAAATCACTATAAATCTAAACAGGTTTGGTAATGTCAACTGTTATAATATTATCCTTTCTAATTTATTTATTATCTCCTAAAATTACTACTTTATGATACTATCATTACTGAGCTATTATCTATCTCGTATGTGTTTTACTCTAATTCTTTTCGTTTTTATTTAATATAGGAGCTAAATTCCTTTATGTTCTGTTAGTTTCAATCCGACAAACACGTGTATTTTTAGCTAAGTGCGAGACTTTTTTGTTCTCGGGCAAAACTATTTCCTATAGAAGAGTTGTGGAAAGATAATTATTTATTTGGTTGATAGTTTATGTAATGTTGAAATCAACTATTAAGTATGTTTAAATTCTTATATCTTACTATTGTCCAGATTCATGTTGCAAATATTTATAAGATTGCAGCGACTGTTAAAAAGATCCTTTAATTGCTAATTTTTGTTTGTGTGGATATATTGCACATTCAATAAATATAACTGGATTGAAGCCTAACCTGGAAGCAACGTAATAGTGATAATCCTGGTACCTTTGGTTTAATGGTTATGTGGTAATGAATTTGGTGTATACAGTTCTTTGCGGTGTTAAATTTTTGTTGTCATGCTTTTTGCATTATTTCAGGTGCATCATGAATTTTATTCTGCTTATCACAACATAACTTTGCGCCCTACAATTCTAAATACTGTTGAAAGTACAAAGGAGTTATATGGAGACCTTCAGATAATGGTGACAGTGCATTCAATGGGAGGGGCTATGGTTTCATTTTGTGGACTATATCTCACGGTATTTATATTTATAGCTTCTTCATCTATTGCATTCTATTATTTGGATTGTGATTTTGCATGATTTGTTAAGTACTAGCATCCAGTATGTGACGCCCCCAGAATAGGTCCAGTCAACCCAACCCATCCTGAGTCGCCAAATACATGGTACAGAATTCAAATACAATCTTTATATCACACGGTCGTGCAAAATACGACCACACAACTGTGAGTGTCAATACAAATATGTAGAAAATATTAACATTCAAACTAAGTCCTCATTACAATTATTCTCACACTATTTATTAGAAATAGTGAGGACTACTACTACTCTAACTCGGACCATCACTCTGTCCCCCGACTAGTTTCTGCGACATTCTCATTTCCTGAAGAGGACGATATATGAAAAGGGTGAGCTCAATTAGCCCAGTAAAGAATATTATGACTAAGATAATGAAAATAAATTATCGTTAGTCTTCAACAGTTCAGATAAAATATTATGGACACAAATTTTAGATCAATATTCGCAGCGAAAATAACAATTCATTAGAAGAATTAAGTAGAGAATGAAGTGTACTATCTTCTACGATTTAAAAGTCCATCATCAATATTTTATCCCTGTAACATCAATCAATATACATCTCGAATCAAATATTCATCTTTGCACTACAGGCCAAAGATATTCATTTGTATCACCAGTTGGTCATGTTCATCTCAACACCTGTCATCTTTGCACTACGACCAAAGATATTCATCAGGTAATCGTTCATCTTTGCTCTACAGGCCAAAGATATTCAGTTATATCACCATTTAGGACTGAGGATGATGAAAAATATTATAATTAACGAATCTAGTGAGATAAAGGACAAAGATTAAGGATTCACATTTTAATTTATCCAAGTTTAAAAATACTCTATAATAATACTTTGTGGAGCAAAATTCAAGAATAGAGCTCAAAACTTGAATCCAATTAAAGATAGGAACCTTAACAAGCAACTTGGACAAATAGAAGAAAATTTAATTTTTTCGTGAATAATACCGTATACGTGAATAGTGCCGTACACGTAAATAGTAACCCCGACGAAAAAAGTAAGAGTTTCATAATAAAATCCATGACAATATTTTGGTATAATGATATGAAAAAGAATAACATCGTTTACGAAAGAAAATATCATCCATTACAAATACGAAAGAAATAATACCCATTATCTTAGTAGAAGTTTGGATACTGCAATAGTATAGCAGCAGAATACTCTTCTTCTTTCTATCTTATTCTCTCTCTAAAGCTTCTCTCTGTATAACTTTGTGAATTGGTGGTGAGAAATAATGAAGAATTGAACTTCTATTTATAGAAGAACTGAAAGTGGCCCTTGACTTTAACGAATGTCCAAAATGACTCTTGGTAATATTGAAGAGGCAACTACTATTTGTGAAGAGGCAAGTAACTCTTGAAAAAACAAAGAGGCAAGTAACTCTTGAAAAAATAAAGAGGCAAGTTACTATTTACGAAAGTGACTCTTAGATGATGACCTATGGGTCCCAACTTACCAAATGCCACATATCACCATAACTTCATTCGAGTGTCGGCAACTTCCTTTAATGGTTATGTTATTCATCACACAATTAATCAACGCTTTTTAATCCTTCCAAATTTTCAATCGAAAATGGCCGAAATCTACAACATAAATATTTTTTTATCATATAAATCAATAATTAATTATTTACAAATAATATTACAGAACTACAATATTGACAACCAGGTCGTTCCCAAGAAAGAGGGGGCCTTCCAATAAAGATTTCTCCTTACTGGTGCGCAATTAAATAACCCCTCCTAAACAGAACTTCCTTAGACATTGTCAATAATGCTATCTAATAATATTATTCAAATAATATGAATTATTGAGTTGATAATGTGAAATACTATGCAGTGATAATTATTGAATCAATAATACAAAATATCAACGGTAGCAATTATTGAAACAATAAAATATCATGCAATTATTGAATCAATAATATAAAATATTGAACAGTAATTACTGCAACAATTATTGAGTAAGTGATTTCTTACGTAAGAACCAATAATTCAAAATACTGTGCAATACCGTGTGCTACTGTGCACAACGCGTATTACTGTATTTTTATCACCGGGTATTTTAATAGTTTAACCGTAACAGTTTTACCGTTATTTATAAAAAGGTTATTTCTGTCGCTTTCTATATCCGACAGTTATTCCGTTGTGAGGTCCACAAATAGCTGCGCCGTCGTACGAATATTCCCCGACAAAAAGAATATTTCACGACCAAACGAATATTCTCCGACAACAATGAATATTTTATAACCACTTGCTAATTTTAAAATATTTGCACATTTCACCAATTACCTTTCACATTTATCAAATCAACACCTTACTATTTCGAAATAATATATAAAAAAAATTAAATCTTTATTCATAAAAATTGTGGTCTTACACAGTAAATCATTTTCATCATCATTAATAGTTTTTTTGGCATTATGGTAATAATGTGAGTGGCCTCTACAATTGCCGAAAATGAATAAAAAACTAATGAGGTAATGTATTCGTTCTTTAGCTATAACATTGTGTTATGTATGACACAGTGCTATACTGCTATATTTTTGGACATAGTGTTTGTTTGACATGAAGATCCAACATAATTATTAATGCTTGTGCTTTTCAGTTTTCGCATGTTTTGTCAATGTAATTTTCCTTCAGGTTTGAGGACCGAAACTGAGACATTCTTCCGCAGTTTTTTCTTTCGTTTGAATGTTAGAATTCTGGTGCAAGTAAGCGTATATGAGACATGGACTCTTTAAAATGCATCAAATACCTGTGTCAGATATTTGAGGATTGGTGAGATTTTTGTAATGTGTAACAGATTTTAAATATGCCACTAGCAATCATATCAATATAACAACTCGATGACATTGTGCATTACACTTTTTAAATATTTGTTAATGCTTTAGAATGAAAGAGGTATTCACTTTTAATCCCATTGGTTACATTATAAATATTTTTATCAAGAAATTAATATATATATATATACACACACACACACACAACTGTTATATAATATCATGGGGTTTAGTGATCAGATTAATTCTATACTTGAATATGTATTTGCGCACAAAACTTTTATCCAACTCTATGTAACATATGCTATCAAAATTTGATCATCGCACAATAATCTACCATCTTCTTATTATATTTTAATTTATTAATTACACGTATAAATTTATTATTAAAAAAATAAATAATTCTGCCGTAACACGCGAATTTGTATATAGTAAAACACTAATTATGAGTTTTTCTCGGTCTCTAAAATTGGGCACAAGTCCAACAAAAATAAAATATTGAACCAAGTACTATTGAACTCAATAAAAAAAGAGAGTTTAATGCTTAGTGAATATGCGGGCTTCCCTATAAAATGGGTTTAAGATTCTCAGTCTCTCAGTTATATGATTTTTTTTTGCAAAATATCTAATAAATTATTGGTTCTCTTTTATTTCTTTCTATCTTATTGTCATTTTTATTCTTCTTTTGGGTGATTGTGTAAAAAATTACAACTCCTCATACTAAATGTGATTTTATGATTAGATGCTTTCATGAAATTCGAAGACGAACAAACATGAGTATTCAATCAATGCTAAAATTTTTACACCTATCATCAATAATTAATTTTAAAAAACTAGCAATAATACAACAACTCATTAAACATAACATTAATAATTATTGAATCAACTCGGTTATAGTTATTAAACACAACATTTACTGCCGAGTCAACTCAATTGGAATGTCTTTTCCTGTATTTGTTCGATGAGAAATGCGAGACGAAAAAGGAACCCCTCTTTTAGACTGGGAAATGCGAGTCTGTTTTGAACACTTTCTCCATCCCCCTCTATAAAAATGATCAAAAAGGAAGGCGAGCTTGCTTCTTATTCCCGTCTTTTATCTCTTCCATCTCTGCCTCGCTCGTTGTCACCTATGTTGAAGAAAGATTTGGAACCCTGTAGAGAATGAAGAGGGGAGTTAAATCAAACAGTCCTTCAATCAATTAATTGAAAACTTGCGTTCAAGTCGGTCTTTTAAATACAAGTATTAATTTTTTTGAAAATTTTTTTCATATGTAATAAAGGTAGACTTTTGATAAGTTGGATATCATAATTAAACATAGTTAGTGTTAAATGAAATTGCTAAGGATTATGTGTAAATGTGTTATTTCGTACTACAAAGATAAAAAATTACTACTTTGTAATTTAGCTAACTGACCCTCGTGCTTTTCCTTTTAGAACATGATTGATTAAATTAATTGTTCATTCAAAATAACTTTTATTTATTTATTACTCCTACTCCTACATGACAATGGCGTAATATAAATTGTTAAGATTCTTAGGTTTTGTAACTAATTATACTTATTAGTTACAATAATTCTAGGTTGGCCGACAATGAGCGACCGGTCTAATTTTTTATTTTTTTTTATATTGTCTCACAAAAAATTTATAGTATTTATTTTAATATAATTTTTTACAGAATCCAGTGAAACCTTGTGTTGTATATGTAACTAAATTACACATAAATTATTGAATTTTATAAATATTTCAGTTGAAATAAATATTATATTTTTTTTAAAGACAATAAAAAATAAATTTGGATCGATGGTTCATTGCCGTCGTCGGAGAAGGACTATTAGTTATTCCTATCATCTTGCAACTTGCACACGGCTCCAATGGACCTGAGAAGCAGCCACTATAAATTTGAACCCAAACAAGAAAAAAAATAAAACAAACGACGTCGTGGATATAGGTCAAAGGGGCACGATTACGACGTCGTGGACTTGACGTTTCTCTCTGATCTGTAGTTTCAACCAGGTAAATCTTTCCTCGGAAACTACTACACTACTACTACTACTAAAAAAAAATGGGACACCTGGCATCGTAAATTTTAGAGAGAAAGAGAGGGGGACCGGGCCCACACAGTAGAGATAGAAGAAGAGTAATGATACTATCATATAAAAATCACATACTGCTGATGTGACAGTAGGTGATTTGTTATTTATATGATCCACTTAACTTAATAACAAATCACATACAGTCATATCATTATTATATGAGTGACTCACTTATATGATAGGAATTTCTTAACATGTGTCCTTAGGGCACATGCTAAGTACAAAATTTAAGAGAATATTCTTTTGAATTGTGTGCATATTCCCTTGAACTTGATACAAATGCAGAAATCAAGGGAATATGCACACAGTTCAAAAAAATATTCTCTTGAACTATATACTTAACATATGCTCTAAAAACACATATTAAGAGGACCCTATGTGATATTAACATTATTTATAGAAGAAATGAAAAAGAAGATGGACTGAAAGAAAACGTTAACCGTCTTTTAGACAAGTCTTTTAACTCCTCTTTGCCTTTTTTTAACTCTCCACTCACATTCCTGCAATCCCTTTTTCTCTCTCTTCACTAAATAATGGAGTAATAATAGAGTAAACCCTTCTCTCTCTCTTCAAGATAGCTTTGATTTGAAGAGCCACTGTTATATAAATACTACTACTACTAGTATTTATATTTATATTTATATCTCCCCATCTCTCTCTCTCCACTCACAGCTCAGAAATCTGTACTCTCTATTTATGTGTGTCCATGCCTCTTTCTATTTACTCCTCCTTAAAAGGCCTCTGATCTATCTACTTGGTGCAGAGGGATTGACACTGAATGGAAAAGGAAACCTCCTGCAGATGGTAACCCTAATTATACCTATCCATATATCTATCTATTTGTTAGACTTGTTATAATAGGCACATGCCTAAACTAGCTATGTGTTTATTATTTACTTCTATTGGGTATCTGCGTCTGGAATTATATGGAATAATAGTCTGTTTCTCCTTCAGATCCATGGCTGTTATAGTCAATTGATTTCTTTGATTTCCTATCTTAATTTGTCATTACATAAATTCCTCTCTTTCTAGGGTTTTGGACTTTGGTCTCTTTTAGATAATCCATTGTGTGCGTGGATTGAACGGTAAATAAGATCTGGTTTTTTTTTTTGCATTTTGTGAACCGTGATATTAATTAGTCCTGTTAGTGATTGTCAGATTCTGATTTTGTTAAAGACGAGCAAATTCTTCTAATTCCTGGTACTTTGTTGATTGTTTTGTCAAGCCCTTTTGATTTCAGTATGTAATTATGGATTTCCTTAGTAGCTTTGAAAATGTTGAAATTTGCGTAAATCAGTTAATTAACTTAATAGAGTCTTGCGCATATATCCCTGTTGTATGCAACAAGCTGTATACGCGATATAATGCTAATTTTTACTAGTTCTTAAATGCTACTTTTACCTTGTGGCCTCTGCTTAAGATATTCTCTCACAACTTGTATTATTTGAAATATACTCCATTATGATTGTCTTTATCTTTTATGTAATGTTAATTTATTTTCTATAGATTTTATGGAATTAGGGTGAGCAGATGAGCACTTTAGAGTGAATTCAACTAGAAAATGTTTCTATAGTTACTTCTGATCTGGAGCTTGTCCTGTTGTGGATTGCAGATACCATCTTTCTGCTGTCTTTTATCCAGAGCTTAACTTCTGAGAAGAAAGTACTTGTTTTCCAGGTACTTGTTAGGGTTCGGAAATGACCCATCATAGGCATGAAGGTGGACATGACTCTGAGCTCAACTAGAGTTGAAGTTTTGCTATGTCAAAAGTTGTATTGCAACCAAATGACTTTTTGATGAGAATCTATTAATTTGACCTGAACAAGTACATTGTTTAGCCTGCCAGATTTGCTCCTATGTAGTTGTTTGATGTTTCTGTTCATGCTCTCTACAGATGATGAGGAATCTTGTTCTGGCCTTAACGTGGCTATATTTTGTTATGATTCACGATAGTGGTTGCTAATATTAAGTAAGATCGTAACTGAAATACGTTTACTATGGGAAGCCATGTAATTATTCATCTTCATAGTGTCAGGACTCTGGAAGGTTCTTCAGTTACCTGGAAGTGCTAGTTAACATCAGAATCTACTGCTAAATTTCTATTTGTGGAAGAATCACTCTACGACATGGATGAGATTTTGACTGTCAACCATCGGCCAAGCACTTTTCGGCGGTTGCTTTCTGCTTTTGTACCCATGCTTTTGGTTGCAGTTGCATATGTTGATCCCGGAAAGTGGGCCGCAGCTGTTGAGGGAGGAGCCCGTTTTGGGTGTGATATTGTCATACTGATGCTTGTTTTTAATTTCGCCGCTATCCTTTGTCAGTACCTATCTGCTCGTATTGCTGTGGTTACTGGAAAAGATCTTGCCCAGGTACATATTTCCATAAATTTCAATATATATACATATATATATAAATATGTATATTTATATCATGAAATCGAATCATCCCTCATAATTTAGTTCAGTGATTTTCAAGTGTATATAATTATTCCAAGTTTTAGGTACAAGAAGCATAATAAATGACAAGATAGAGAAGTTGGTAACTTCATATCTATTTATCAGATCACAGCCCTTTGAACTTAATAAGCAATATGGTCGAGAGAGGTGAATATGAACATCATCCTTCTAAACTCGTTCTCCCTGACAAAATTGATTAATTATATCAAACCTGGAAGCCTACTTTAATCAGACAACAATGGCATAACATGGTGAATAATAATATGCTTCTTCTCTTCATGAACCATCTTTCTTCCCCAATATAATTAGGGTAATACTTCATTTATTTAGAATCTGTAGCCATTCAAGTATTCTGTTTTACTTGTCTTACCCTAGCCACAGAACCAACCCATTTTTTTGAGGTACAGCATATTGCTAGGTTGCAACTTGCAATCTAAATCATATTATGTTTCTTCTAGTAACATCAAGGTTTTTTAGATTACTAACCTTTTCACTCATACCATTTGCCATACCCATATTTGTTAGCTGCTGCTCTACTTCTGTTATAATTTCCTAGATGCAAATAGTTTATAGCAAAGTGCTGTTGATTTAGGTACTCTATTCATTCTATTATTCGCCTTTCATGTTATTGTTTTACCCATTTGCATGCATCCTTTCTTTGGCAATGCCAAAGATTTGCAGCGAGGATTACGACAAGGCCACATGCATATTCTTGGGAGTTCAAGCTGAGTTATCTGTTATTGTTTTGGATCTTACTATGGTAGATTTTCTCTCTATCATTATTCGTTTATGCTGAGTTTGGTAACTTTTTCCAATGAACTATTCTGTGTGATCCTTAATGTATAATTACGCTAATTATGATAGATTCTTGGCGCTGCACATGGGTTTCATCTTATTTTTGGGGCGGACTTATTGGCTTGTGTCTTCCTGACTGCTGTAGATGCTGTTCTATTTCCAGTTTTCTCCACTTTCTTGGTAAACTTGTTTGTTTCATATTTTTAGTTGATTAAAAAAATATCAAATTATTAATTTGATTTTTACAGTCTCTTGGTTGTATATCCATGCAAAGATTGACACTACCATACAAGCACTTGTTTTGCAGGAGGAGAGGAAGGCAAAATTCATAGGCATATGCATGGGAAGCTTTATATTAATTTCTTATTTCTTCGGAGTGCTCAGTAGTCAATCAGGAATACCATTTTACATGGGTGGGATGGTAACAAAGTTAAGCGGGGAAAGTGCAGCTGCATTAATGAGTCTTCTTGGAGCGAGTATTATGCCCCACAACTTTTATCTCCATTCTTCTATTATAAAGGTCCCTCTCCTCTGTCATTTTTTTTGTGTGGTCAATACTAGCAAATTTTCTGAAATAGAAAGTGGACTTTTGACAACTCATATGGACTCTAAGTTAAACCATGCATAACATTGCAATTTCAATTTGCTAGCAGTTTAACTAGATTCCACCTTAGGCGTGCTTTTTTACCACTATTCTTTGCAGAGGACATGTTAGTTATAATCCTCTGACTAGGTAATATATAGTAACCATAAATGTTCATTATTATTTGTTTCCGGTGTTATCTTATTGGCTTTTCATTGATATGTCCAACATTGCTGCTGTGCTAAATGGTAATGTATTTGTTGCCTAAAAAAAAATCGGAAATCAACTCATTCATAAACATTCATTATGTACTTGCAGTTATATTATATGCCCATACATTCTTCATAGGCAAAGATGATTAAAGATTAAGAGAATAGTAGAACCCTGTTATATAAGGAAAAAATGAACATACTACTAGAATTTAAATTTGGATACACATCCATATATTATTCCAAGCTAGTGGCTGCCTTTTAGTTAATTTTAAATGGTTGTTTGTCAAGGTAGATTAGTTCTTATTAAAAAAATGGTTTTGATGGATAAAGTCATAACAGTGGAAATCAGTAAACAGTTGCAACATCACTGTGGTGTTTGATGTTGCATGCATTTCATTAGTATTTAATACATAATACAAAACAACGTATGGATTAATAAGTTGTGTTTAATGAGTATATTAGTGCTATACAGACACAAACATATCTTTTTCTTTATCAGAATAGAACAGCTACAAGTATCAAATCAGCCCACATAAATTCTTCTCTCCATGCCTAATTAGCCTCAAACTCTTAGTGTTACTTCCATTCTGATTTCACTACCCCATGACACACGCTACACTAAAACCATAATTGAAGATGTATAGATACTACTACCTACCTAGACCTTTTTCCCCTATTCCAACAAGTATGAGGTATTGTACTGAATGGATTTCTAGACTTATTTCCCCTATGCCCAAAAGTAGTATTCTATCTCCAGATGGAGGGATTATTATCTATAGAGATTATCAATGTATGCCAGTGTATCCCTCTTTCTTTATTTAAAAATCACATAGTCGTGCCCATTTGTATTCGTGTCTTGTGTCCGAGCCTGTGCTTCTTTGCTAGCAAATTTCCCTCTTCAATGGGAATGGTACATATTAAATTTAAATTTTTGAGACAAGAACAAGTGGGTTTTAAGTTTAATTTTAGTGGCCAACATGCAGAATGTAATTTAAGAAGATGAAATGATTGTTGTAAAATTTGGCAATACACCTAGATTCTTATTTGACACGAGTATATCATAGACCGATCTTGTCCCCTGCTGTTGGAGTGAGAATGTCCGGCAACAGTTCATTGAAGCCCTCTGCTCTATCCGTGAAAAAGAAGTTGTTTACTTGCTGGTTTCACGAGCTTATTGTATGACCATTAGCTCTCCCTTGATCTGTCACCTCATTTTTACCTCTATATATCATCAAGTGGCTTTTGTATAAGCATGACAATTTTTTTGGACCTTGATCGTCCAATGTGATGGCATACTATGTAGAATTTTGATTCTTTTCTGCTGGATCCCGTTATCCTAAAATTTAGAAATGAGGTGGCTCTGACTCCTGGATATGTATCCAGAGTCATTGTAGTATCTGTTTGAAGAACTGGATCATACAATCCGGCAGCAGCTACAAATTCTAACAAAATCTTTTGGATGAGCTATTAGTTTTGTTAGCTTTCATGTGGTAATGACTTTTGTAGGACGATTGACCTCGAATTTAAAAGAACAATTGATCTCGTGCGACTGTGGGTTCTTAATGTCCCATCTTGTATCTGTTACAAGGGTAAAAGGTCCATTTGTTGCTTCTTTTTGTCCCCCTTCCAATTTCTTCGTCTTCTTGCTGTTCTACTAAGCTATGGGCACTTGCTACTAGAAGATGCATAAAAATATGTTAATGCTTTTGAATCTACAAGGCCTATAACACACATTTCTTATTGGGAGTTGGGACCTGAGGTTCTTGAAGGTATCCTTGCCTGATTTGTTACGACAGTGGGACTTCTTTCGCTCTCATTTTGCATAGAAAATTGTTTACTAGTGAAATTGATGAGATTCTTTTCCTCTTTTTGATTTCTTGCAGCAAGAACAGGGAGGTACAAGTGTTTCTAAGGAAGCCTTGTGTCATGACCATTTATTTGCCATTTTAAGCATCTTCAGTGGCATTTTCCTAGTGAATTATATGCTTGTGAATTCAGCGGCAAATGTATTTTATACCACGGACCTTCTCTTGCTTACGTTTCAGGACTCGCTGTCTCTAATGGATCAGGTTTAATTTTCATAATTTTTTTTATGATTCCTTCTGATATTGCTTTTTTCTCAATTTTATGCAATTTTTGTTCATGTTTGATGCAAACTAAGTATTATCTGACTTCCATCCACACACCCCCGCGCGAAAACCAACACCCCCCAAAAAATTTAATTATAATAAAATAAAATGATGCAGGTATTTAGGAATACGGTGTTAGCCTTTGTGTTGATTTTGGTTCTAGTTTTCTCCAATCATACCACAGCATTGACCTGGAATCTTGGTAGACAAGCTGTCCTGCGTAATCTCTTCAGAGTGGACATTCCTGGTTGGTCTCATCATGCAACCATTAGAGTTATTGCCATTGTTCCAGCGCTTTATTGTGTCTTCAATTCCGGAGCTGAAGGTGTATATCAACTGCTGATATTTACTCAAATTGTGATTGCTCTTTTGCTTCCATCTTCTGTGATCCCTCTTTTTCGAGTTGCCACTTCCAAAGCAATAATGGGTGAGCATAAAATTTCACAGTTGGTGGAGTTCTTAGTCCTCATAACGTTTATTGGAATGCTTGGCCTAGAGATTGTATTTGTCATAGAGATGATCTTTGGAAGCAGTGACTGGGCAAGTAATTTGAGGTGGAATATGGGCAGTGGCATGTCTGTCCCTTATGTTGTTCTTCTCGTTATTGCCTCTGTTTCCCTTTGTTTGATGCTTTGGTTAGCAGCAACTCCGCTAACATCAGCAAGTTCTAGATTAGATGTTCAGGAGTGTCACTGGGACATACAAGCCTCTATGCCCGAGTCATATGCAGTGAGAGATCAAAATGATGATTTTAATGAAAATCAATTTCATGTTGATGAATCCAGTCTAAAGCAAGAAACGACATTAGCATCTGAGGGGAGTCATGTAGATGTGTTAACTTCTAATCCTGATCTGAATTTACCTGAAGAACTCCTGGATTCTGACAGCACACCTCATCTGACTACTATCGAGGAGAATTGTTCTGATATTAAATATTCAAGCCCTTCTGTATACCTTTCAAGGGACTCCACCACCACGGTAGAAATTGTCCAGGGTTCAATTGATTCTAAAAAGTTTTCTGATGGTGAAACAGTGGATGCCACTACCTTGACGACTGTGCCATCAGAATTAGTTGCGACCAACTTGAGTGTAGTGGGGGATTCACAGACTGCGAAGGATGATGAGGGAGATAATTGGGAGCCTGAAGAATCATCTAAATCAGTGTCGCTGAGCAGCCCGTCCGTAACATCTGAGGGCCCTGGTTCATACAGAAGTCTTAGTGCAAAAGGTGATGATGTAGGGAGTGGTGCCGGTAGTCTTTCAAGACTAGCAGGATTAGGGCGTGGTGCAAGACGTCAATTAGCTGTAGTTCTTGATGAATTTTGGGGACAACTGTTTGATTTCCATGGGCAAGCAACTCAGGAAGCAAAAATTAGGAAACTGGATGCTTTACTGGGGGTAGATTCAAAAATGGATCCAAAGCCTGCCTGTGCATCGCCGAAACTAGATAACAGTAGAAAGGAGTTTACTGGAACTATCCCATCTGTGAGTGGAAGAGGCTCTGATTCTGTGATCAACTCAAGTTTATACGACTCTCCCAGGAAGCAAAGTGGACTAAGTAATGTCGAGTCATATTATGGAATTCACAGGGATTCGTCATTATTATGGTCCAACAATACACAATTGTTAGATACATATATGCAAAATTCCAACCGTAACGCTATGGACCCTGGTGAGAGGCGCTATTCCAGTTTGCGGTTACCACCATCTGCTGATGTCTGTGAAGATCAACCAGCCACCATACATGGGTACCAGATTGCATATCTCAGTCGCATTGCCAAAGAAAGAAGTTCTGGTTCTTTGACAGGTCAAATGGAGTCAATAGGCCCAAAATCCCCATCCCTTGTCTCATCAAACTACAGAGATCCATTCGCTACTGCCTCTGCGCAAAAGCCTCGAAACGGGTTAAGTGCCAAAACACCACCTGGTTTTCCAAGTCTTGCTGTATCTAGAAATAGTTCACTGCAACCTGAAAGACCATTTTATGGTATTTCCTCCACTGGACCTGCTGAGAATGTGGGAAGCACAGTCAATACAAAAAAATATCATAGTTTGCCAGATATCTCTGGACTTTCTCTTCCTCACCGGAATTCATTACTGTCTGATAGAGGTGCTCCGTGGGACAGTCCCACGGTCTATAGACCATCTACCGGTCGCACAATGTACGAATCGTCCTTGTATCCAAACGCTTTATCCAAGGCTTACTTGAGCGCTTCATCTGCGGCAGGAACTCCTTTGGTCTTTGATGAATTCTCTTCTTCAAAAGTCTGCAGAGACGCTTTCTCATTACAGTTCAATTCAAGTTCACACACTGGGTCCCTGTGGTCTAGACAGCCTTGTGAACAGTTTGGCGTGGCTGACAAAGCCCGTTTGATTGAGGGTGAAGGAGTTGGAAGTATGCAGAATTCAATAACTCAAGAAACTGCATCTGCGGTAGATTTTGAAGCAAAGCTCCTTCAGTCTTTCAGAATTTGTATTCAGAAGCTCTTGAAGCTGGAAGGGTCTGATTGGTTGTTTAGACAAAATGATGGGGCAGATGAGGACCTTATAGATCGTGTGGCTGAAAGGGAGAGATTCTTCTACGAGGTTGAAACTAGGGAGATGAGTCTGATGGGTCACATGGGTGAATCTAATTTTTCTGTTGACAGGAAGATGGGCTCTATGCAAAAAAATGAGGAGATGGTCACTTCAGTTCCTCATTGCGGGGAAGGCTGTATTTGGAGAGTGGATTTGATCATCAGTTTTGGGGTGTGGTGCATTCACCGGGTTCTTGAGCTTTCTCTTATGGAAAGCAGGCCTGAGCTGTGGGGGAAATACACTTATGTACTAAATCGTCTTCAAGTAAGTTCTTTCAATTATGTGCTCTGTATCTTTGTTTCTGTTATTTCACAAATGGGTATGACGTAAAACACCTCATCCCCCCCCCCCCCACGCCACCCCCCCACCCTTTATTTGACACAGAGACAGGAAAGGACTACAATGCGTCTTATCTCATCATTATTTTTGCTGCAGGGGATTATCGATCTAGCATTTTCCAAACCTCGTTCACCAATGTTACCATGCTTCTGCCTTCAAATTCCTGTTACACACCAACAAAGGTCATCCCCACCTATTTCACATGGAAGTTTGCCCCCGCCTGCAAAACAGGCCAAAGGGAAATGCACAACAGCAGCAATGCTCTTGGACATAGTCAAGGATGTTGAAATTGCAATTTCATGCCGTAAGGGGCGAACCGGCACTGCAGCTGGTGATGTGGCTTTTCCAAAAGGAAAGGAAAATCTGGCATCAGTCTTGAAACGCTACAAGCGTCGATTAGCCAGCAAACCAGTTGGAACTCCCGAAGGAGGACCAGGGTCACGCAAGGTTTCTTTATCAGCCCCTTATAACTCATAGCCTTTATGGTTCCGCAGCATTTGGGTGAATCACTCTGTTGAGTTGTCTGATATTTTGGAAAGCAGCTCATTCGCTACATTAAACATGCTCAGTTGTTGTTAGGAAGCCTATTCTGTCTCTCCCTCCCCCCACGACTGCCTCTCTTCTCTCATCGGTATTGGATGTTTGCATGCAGAGTCAGTTTCCATGTATCATGAAACGGGTAAAAAAGAAAGGTGATGATTGCAAATGCAGCCTCGGTCCTCTTTCTACAAGGTCAACTTGGTTGAGGAGCATGGAAATGCTAATGTAGAATAATAGGACTTGTACACTATTCTCTGTTTTTTTGGTAGATTATGACGCGCTTTTCAGATATGTAAATTTGACAGAGGCTGGCCGCCGAACACTTGAGCCACAAAGATGAGGAGGTTAATCTCTTGCGAAGTTGAACCACCTCCTTATTGTATGTTTAATTATGCTGTAGAAGAACAGAACTGATAAAGTCGAAAAAGAAATGGACAGAAATTGCAGTAGATAATTTGTCATTTCCTCCAAGATTTACCGCATCTTTGCATGAATTTATGGGCTCTTCTTGTCAAAGTTCGAAGTGGATTTATGTTAGTTTTTGTGCAACCGGGAACAATTGACATACTCCTTCCGACCGGGGTGGCGACCGGTTGGAATTTTTTATTTTTTATTTTTTGCTTTTGACTCCCAAATAATTAATGTGATTTATTAGAACTGAAATTTTTACAAAATGTAATAATTTAGGTGTCATTTGGATATATATAAAAAACAGGATTGTACAAATGACACTTAAATTATTGCATTTTATAAAAATTTCAGTTCCGATAAATCACATTAATTATTTGGGAGTCAAAAGCAAAATAAAATAAAATAAAAATTTCTAACGGGTCGCCACCCGGTCGGAAGGAGCCAGTCCCCATAGAAGGACTGTTAAGTAGTACACATCTTAAGATGACATACATAATTCAATAGCTTTTAAAGTGACTGGTGGTTTCTGTAAAACTTATTCTGACAAGAATACTTGCGGCGGGGGAAACCCCCCATTGTAACCGCAGTGGTTTAAGGGATGAAAGCAATAAATGCTACTGCCGGATTGGATCCTAGGCTCATGTATTATGGGGAGGGGTTAACATATTGTTCTGTATTCCTCAATTCATCAATTTATCATTATGTATATATATATAGTAGTACATGATTGAAGCCACGCGTTGCACGGCAACACCGACCGTAAGTCACTCACTTGCCATGATCTCTCTACTCTCTACTCTACTTTTGTGGAATTGATTTTTTTCTGATAATTTTTATATAAATCTCAACTCATTCATCATTCTAAATATTTTTATATAAATTCTCTTCCACATTAATTACTTCTTATTCATTATTTATATTAAATAATAGTATAATGTAAAATTTAATGCAGAAATGTCAGTTTTATATTTGTATTCACATGAAATTTCAACACACGCACACACATCAAACAAAACAATAGTAGTAGTAATGGGAGGAGGTCACACGTAGTAGTTGCTCTTCTCTTTCTGTGGTCAGCTATATATATATATATTTATATATATCAGCAGGTACTACCTCAACCTCAACCTCAACCTCAACCTCAATCCTTGTACTGTTTGACTATTATTATTATATTAACAACCTCAATCAGTCTCTCGCTCCCCGCTCCCCCGTATACACTGAAATCCGAGCGACCTAAATAAAGAAAGGTACGTACTGTGATCTGCGAATCTATATGCTTGCTATTCTCGGTTTTCTTTTTATCTAGTGGACGACTAGATTTCTATTTATTTTTTTAAAGACAGACAGATAGATAGATGATTAATATTCCCACTTTCCCCAATTTTTGTTTTCTATTATTTAATATCTCTCTTTCTCCGAGTACTGAAATTTGGCTGGGTATATGTTTAATTAGGGCCGGAAAATGTCAAGAGTTGAATCGGGGTAGATGTGAAAGAAGTAAAGTTTTTTTGGTAAAAATGGTATACGTATATGTGATATCGTTTCCAGTGATTCTGTTCTTGTTGATAGTAGCCCTAGCATTTTACCTTATTGGTAGAGCACGGGGTCGACAAGAAGCTGCCAGAGTTCCTCACTACTATGGCCCTCCTCCTCCTCCTCCTCCTCCTGCTGCTGCTGCTGATAAATAATAATCAGATCGACGCCACGCCCTGATCTACCATGTGAAGCCCCATAATTACTTTCATATTTTAGATATCATACATACTTTCTTTTTAGCTTATAAAATGGAATGGAATGGAATGGAATGGAAATTCTAATAAAAGAAATATTAACTTTTAATCTTTGCTAGCTAGGTGCTTGTGTATATGTATGTATGTATGTATGTATGTATGTATATATATCATCAATAATAGTATGATAGTAGTAGTACTTTTTTAAGTTTGACTCATTTAGGTAAACTGAGTTTAATCTTAGATTTGAACCCATAATATTGGATGCTTGTATGAATCACATACTCTATCCTTCGTTTTACTAGTTATGAGTGAGTGAGTGAATTTCTTCTAGCTTGAATATCCATTTTATTCTTTGGTTTTCATATGCATGAGCCAAATGATTTATATCTTGTTATATATCCATGTTTTTAAACTCGGACAGGTCATTAAATCGTAAAAATAGACTGATTGAATCGTTATTGAACGGATGACATCATAATATATAAAAATATATATTATTAATAATTAATAAATTTTAAAATATATTATTTTTGATAAATTAAATATAATGAATTTGTATAGCGGTTAATTTTATTATTTAAAAAAGTTTGGTAATAAATAAATAATTAAAAATTAGGTCACTAGGTTTTTTTATCCGTTGAACTATCGATTCGGCCGGTGGTCAACCGATTCAATCTTGATTTTGACCAAATTAATCTATTGGGCCAAATCGAACTGGACATGGAACCGATTTCCAATTCAATCGGTTGAACCAACCGGCTGGTTCGAGTTCAAAGCATTGGTATATATGGGATCCGGTTATGGTGAAGTTGATTTTCAACTTCACCATAGTGAGTTATAATGTTTTTCGTTACATTTAAACTGTACTGGTAACACATTGATGAAAAATATTATAATTCACTATGATAAAGTTGAAAATCAATTTCACCATAACTGGATCCGTATATATGCATTTGCCTAGGTCGGTAATCTTGCAATCAAATGTTTCCACAAATATATCAATGCTATACTTTAATTCTATTGTATTATGAATTCCTCCTCCCCCCCCTCCTTTATTTTTGCTAAACAGTTTATGATTTTGTTTCCATACGTTAAAACTACATCTCTGATCAGAGCCGGCCCTCGGGGAGGGCCACCAGGGCTACCTGCCCGGGGCCCACAGTTGAGGGGACTCAAATTTTTTTATAAGTTTATATATATATGTGTATAAAAAAAATAAAAAATTAAACAAAAGAAGTTGTCACCAGTACCTGTTAATGAAAAGGGAAGTCAATCAATACAATCAGTATTTATATACTCAATCTCAAGAAGAAACGTACTGAGTAAGAAAATTACATATTAATTATAAAATATAATATAAAACAAATCAATAAATATGAGAAATCAAAACAGACTCTTAGCCACAAAAAGAAGAAAATGCTTATGGAGATTCGGGAGGAAGCATGTAAACTCAAATATGTAGTTTTCATTTTTTAATGCAATGTTTACAATCCGGAGTATTCTTTTTCCTTCGTTTGGAGTTTTGTCCTATTGAGTTTTCCCCAAACAAGATTTTAATGAGGCTCCAAAGTGTTCTTTCTTATCTTTTGTAAATTCTTATAATTTTAATAAATTAATTAGTTGATAATTTATTTATCCCAGGCCTTAGAAAACTCAGGACCGGCTCTGCCTCTGATGTTATATACTTTTTGTAACTACACGAACTTCTAAATATTTTATAAAAACCATATATGATTCTTTAAATAAAAAAAAAAAACTACTTTGAGGCAATATTTAACATTTAGAACTAACCAGGTTATATATTAATATTAATATTAATTGAAACCGAAAAGTGTACTTTTTCATTAAGAGGATCGGAAAGGTAACTTAACTACAAAAATATAATCCTAACCCGGAATAGTTAGTTGGGATGAGACCACAACCACAACCACAACCACAACCACAACCACAACCAAGGCCATTCTATAAAGAGCATATCATACGTAGTATATGTGAAATTCAAATTTCCACCGACTTTCTGTGGCACGAAAGAAAATTATGTTCCACTAGCTTCACCAAACACACACACGGTCTCGAAAAATATTATTCCATCCATTCTATAATAATAGTCGTTTTAATTTTATCTTTTAGTAGTAATAATTAAAATTTATATGAAGTTCCATTATTACCCTTTTATGAGAATTTGGAAACTACTACTAGTACTCCCTCCTCCGTTCCACAAATATTAAAGAAATGATAAAACATTAAATATAATATTAATTGTCTATATTGCGAAAAAGAGAGTGTTATTTATTGGATAGAGAATAATGAGATAATCAAAGTTATATTTAATACTTGGGGTAATATTGAAAATTAAGCAATTAATGTTTACTTGAAATTTTCAAACGATTTATGTTAAGAGACAAAAATATTTGTGTAAAACAATTTATATTAACCCAGGGAGAGAATAATATTAAAAGAGGGAATACTTACAAATTATTCATCGTTGAATCGGTTTATTAAATGAGTTATATCTAGAAGTAGGTCGGGTCAACTGATAGATATATATATACTCAGCCACTCACCCTAACTTTACCAAAACTTAGGCCTATCATTAAAATAATTAACTGCTACATTGATTTAGTCATATATATATATATATGGCTATGCATTGCTCAGGTCAGGTGGTTGATGCAGAGCCTTACCAAATTAGAATTAGCAAGGGCCTAACAAAATCAAGGACTTGATTCATTCGAGGTTGATAGCTGAGTTCTCACATCCGAACCAAATAATAAAATATTGATAAAATTGTGAATATTTAGTTCAAGTAAAAATTAAAATAAAAAAATATCTCAACTACAAATAGTGTATATTTTGTTCATACAAAAAAATACATAGCTCAAAAATAAAACATAACATAAAGATTATTTTATCATTAAAACTAGAGTTTACGTACTACTACTATGTCTATATAAAAAACCTACTATGAATAAAATCTGTAAGTACTTATTTATCTACTTTAATTATTATCTTAAAATTTGTGAAATCTAATAATTTTGATCTTTGACACGTACATATTTTAAATTACCCACCAACCCATTTTTCTCTTCCCTCCACAAACCAACCATTGAAGGAGTTAGAAATTGTTGTCCATACTATGTCCACGTAGGCATAAATCTGAACCCTTCCATAAAAATAAAATCAAGGGTCCAAATTACTCTCCAACCAACCCTCATTTGGCTGTCACTCCTCCTACCCCCTTTTCTCTTAATCCCACCTACCAAAAAACTCCTCCTCAATATAAACCTCTCGTCGTCTCACCATCCACAACTCAAGAACTTGGTACACAATACGTCCGACTTCCATACTACACATTCCCTTCAATTATCTCTCTGTCTCTCCCTCTCTCTTTATATATACACACACATACAAACTATATATAATAGTTACGGATTCATTTATTATTTTTTTCGTAAATTATTGAAATGGAGTACTGTGTTGAAAATGGGCATCAAAACGGGACGGCTACGGAATTATGCCTCCAGAAAGATCCATTGAACTGGGGAGTGGCGGCTGAGTCGCTAAAGGGTAGCCATTTGGATGAAGTGAAGCGTATGGTGGCCGAGTTTCGGAAGCCGGCGGTGCGTCTAGGCGGCGAGACACTAACTATATCTCAGGTGGCGGCTATCTCCGCCAGGGATAACAACGGCGTCAAGGTGGAGCTCTCGGAGACGGCGAGGGCCCGTGTGAAGGCTAGTAGTGATTGGGTTATGGAGAGCATGAACAAAGGGACAGATAGTTATGGTGTCACTACTGGGTTTGGTGCAACTTCTCATAGGAGGACTAAACAAGGTGGCGCTCTTCAAAAGGAGCTTATTAGGTACTACCAAATTCCTCTGTTTAATCATAACATTTTTACTTTTTAATTTATTTTTAGTACTATTTGTTTTTAATGTTTTCTCAAGTATAGTTTGAGATATTAAATTGACTTAAAGTTCTTTGTGGTTTCTAGGAAGAATATAATGAAATCTGTTCCCTCAATTGTAACTTACATCAGTCCCACATCAAAAAAAATTTATTTGTATATAAAAAATTAAGTACTAACAATAGTACATTTGGTCATTACCTATTAATTAGGTGAGTTTGTGGTAGGCTAAGATGACCACGAAGATACTATTGTGTTAGTGGTTTAAGGCCTTTGTTTGGATGAATTTGACCCAAGATTTGTTCCGGGCTTCGGGATTTAATCCGGGTTGTTTCGTTAATACTCCCTCCATTTTATAAAAAATTCCATATATCAATACATGAAATTGGGTACGATTATAAAATTGCCTCATTATATCAAAATACATCTGACTATAATTATTTACGTAATTTGCAATAAAAATTAACATGTAAAGTCGAAAATGGAAATTAAGAATTTGAGAGTGACCCGATTGTAACGAATCCTCCGAGCTAGAAATTGGAACGACTAGCAGAAGAGTTTTGTTAGGTGGGTTCAACTTCAACATGAAGGCGACTAGATTTTGACAATTCAACTATTATTTGCTTGGCTTTTCAGAATCGTAAACTAAAATTGTATCAAGTGCGTTTTTTAATAAAGACGAGTAGTAACGACTCACTTATTATTACTTTTAGCCAAAAAGGAATAAATAAATAAAGGGGTGTACATAATTTTTCTTTCATCTTATTTTCAATATTCCATTTGAAATGGTAGGTTTGGAAATAAATATTTGACAAGCAATAGGTTAGTTAACAGTGACTATTCTGCTGCGCACCCTTTTCCTGGAAAGAACACGATGAAATTTCTTATGATACTTTTACCTACCCCGGGGAGAAAATCTAGTGAAAAATTTGGCTAATTAATTTTTGATAATACTGTTTGGTTAATAAGTTACGTTTACAATTTTAAATCACTAAACTTGTTGCTAATCTAAATAAATAATTATGGCGCAACAGGTTTTTGAATGCTGGAATTTTTGGCATTGGAACAGAAACCGCTCACACGTTACCACATTCAGCAACAAGAGCTGCCATGCTAGTGAGAATCAACACTCTGCTCCAAGGCTACTCTGGCATCCGATTCGAAATCCTCGAGGCCATCACCAAATTCCTCAACAACAACATTACTCCATGTTTGCCACTCCGTGGCACAATCACCGCTTCCGGTGATCTTGTCCCCTTATCCTACATTGCTGGACTTCTGACTGGCCGCCCCAATTCCAAGGCGGTTGGGCCCACTGGAGAAACCCTCAGCCCCGAGGAAGCGTTTAGCTTAGCCGGAGTTGAGGGTGGATTTTTTGAGTTGCAGCCAAAAGAAGGCCTTGCACTTGTTAATGGCACAGCTGTTGGTTCTGGCATGGCCTCTATGGTACTTTTTGAGTCTAATATACTAGCCCTTTTATCTGAAGTTTTGTCAGCTATTTTTGCTGAAGTCATGCAAGGGAAGCCCGAATTCACTGACCATTTGACACATAAACTGAAACACCACCCGGGACAAATTGAGGCTGCTGCTATAATGGAACACATTTTGGACGGAAGCTCCTATGTCAAGGCTGCCCAAAAGCTACATGAAATGGACCCTTTGCAAAAACCTAAACAAGACCGCTACGCCCTTAGAACCTCGCCCCAATGGCTTGGTCCCCAGATTGAAGTGATTCGTTCATCGACAAAAATGATCGAAAGAGAGATAAATTCTGTGAACGATAACCCATTGATCGATGTCTCAAGGAACAAGGCCTTGCACGGTGGGAACTTCCAAGGTACCCCAATTGGAGTTTCTATGGACAATACCCGTTTGGCTATTGCAGCAATAGGGAAACTCATGTTTGCCCAATTCTCGGAACTTGTCAATGATTTTTACAATAATGGGTTGCCATCTAATCTCTCCGGAGGGCGTAATCCGAGCTTGGATTATGGATTCAAGGGGGCTGAAATTGCAATGGCTTCTTATTGCTCTGAGCTCCAATTTTTAGGCAATCCAGTTACAAACCATGTACAAAGTGCTGAGCAACATAATCAAGATGTGAACTCATTGGGCCTAATCTCTTCAAGAAAAACAGCCGAAGCGGTTGAAATCTTGAAGCTCATGTCTACCACATTTTTAGTAGGCCTATGCCAAGCTATAGACTTGAGGCATTTGGAGGAGAATTTGAAGCTTACTGTAAAAAATACCGTAAGCCAAGTAGCTAAGCGAGTTTTGACAGTGGGTGTTAACGGTGAGCTCCATCCATCGAGGTTTAGCGAGAAGGATTTGCTTAGAGTTGTGGACAGAGAGTACATTTTTGCATATATTGATGACCCCTGCAGCGCAACCTACCCATTGATGCAAAAACTAAGGCAAGTACTAGTAGAGCACGCGCTGAAAAATGGCGATAATGAGAAGAACTTGAGCACTTCAATCTTCCAAAAGGTTGCAACTTTTGAGGATGAATTGAAGACCCTTTTGCCTAAAGAGGTTGAAAGTGCTAGAGCTTTGCTGGAGAGTGGGAATCCGGCTATTCCTAACCGGATTATGGAGTGCCGGTCTTATCCATTGTACAAGTTTGTGAGGGAAGAACTGGGAACGGTATATCTTACCGGTGAGAAGGTCCGGTCACCAGGGGAGGAATTTGACAAGGTGTTTACAGCAATGTGCAAAGGAGAGATAATAGACCCATTGCTGGAGTGTCTCGAGGGTTGGAATGGTGCTCCTCTTCCTATCTCTTAGTTGGACGGACGGACGGACAATACTACTGTTTTTTATGCTTTCTGTTCATTTTTGTTCCTTGCTTTAACGTTCAAAAGTGAATGTCTGTAATCATGTACAACTCTTCTGTACCAATAATATATTGATTTTTTTTCCACCACATGAAATGGGTAATTATCAATTTCTGAATTTTTTTTTTACATTTTTAATTTCACCAGAAGTATTTTCTTCATCAGAAAAGACTACTACATAAAAGCATTTTGTCTACTCATGTATTGAGTATTGAAATTACGTGTATGATAGAGTTGAGAGAATATCTTCATTATTCAAAAATGAAATTAAAATTATAAACTTTTGTAATATAAGTAGAAAAATATAATAATAAAAAAATAACTATTATAAACATGTCACATTCTGCACTCAATTAGCATATCTGCAATCCTCGTCACCGAAAACAAAAAACAACTTTTTACCTAGAGAGAATTCAAACTTTTAAAAGGAGAAAACTGACTTCCATAAGAGTAAAGAAAGATCGAGAAATCTAACCCTAAATTAAGAAAAAATAAAATTCCACAAAGGGAAAACAAACTTTCATAGAAGGAGAGAGCAAAAATCAAATAATAGATTATTAACAACAAAAAATTTAGAGAAAAATATGTTTAAAAGAGAAAAGAGAACCTCCCCATATCTAAATCACAAATTTTGGAGGCTAAAGAAGGGAGAAGTTTTTAGTTGGTCCATTTGAAAGATTCAAAAGTTTGCATAAACGCACGAGGAGGACCACGTTATTTTTCCCATGTACGGGAGAAGAGTGGTATTTACATAAAAGTACAAAAATATATTTAATCAAATTCTTTATAAGTATTATGAATTTAATATTAACAATCAAGAGTAAACCATAATTTAATATTCTCACTTCGGGTGAGATTATTTCTTTGTTTATATAAGGTTTTGTTTCCTGTTTATGAGACTTGTTTGTGAAAAATTTAATTAGTTCTCGATATTGTAACGGTGAATGATATATTTAATTATTAAGGAATTATTGTATTCCTAAAAATGAGACTTTTAAAAAAATATCATAGGTTAATCATGCTTACAATTTGGGACTTTGCAGATTTTATTCAGAATGACATTAGGTTATGACTTAAGATTATTCGTACTATTTGTATTTTCAACATGTTAAATATGAGTATTCCAAGTCTAAGTGAGACCCACTTCCTCGTATTCACACAAGAAAGATAAAATAAAAAATATCAAATTTTCCCCATTCAAATTAACCACTACTTCTATTCCGAAATACTCCCTCCGTCCCTTAATATAAGATATTTTAGAGGAGTTTTTTTGTCTCTTAATATATGACGTTTTAGAATTTCATGTAAGCATTAATTGCTTAGTTTTCAATATTACCCCAAGTATTAAACATAACTTTGGTTCTCTCACTATTTTTTGTCCAATAAATAACAATCTCTTTTTTCAATACAAGAACAATATAGATATTTGATATTATATTTAATACTATACAATCATTTCCTTAATTTTTATGCATAACTCTAAAAAATCTTATAGTACGTGTTAAGGGACGGAGTAATAGAATAAATTATGGAGCATTCAATTAAGGAATTTCTTAATAAAGGCTCATGCTAAATACATTTCAAAAAAATATTCTATTTAATTTAATTATGTGTCTTGGAATTAATATAAATACAAAAATCAAAAGAATAATATTTTGAATATCACCGATTTATTGATTATTTTTGAGACGGGTGATTTCAGAGATTTTGTTGATCAGACCCTTGTTTTGTTTTGAGGCTGTGCCTTAAAAGGATTCAATTAATATACTTTATTTCTACATACAGTTGTTCTAGTCTTTTGTACCGTAATTCATTCCGCTAGTCAGAGAAATCGTTGATGGCTTCCCAAATTGTGAAACGCGTCCTTCTAAGCCGTGCCAGTGAGATCTTCTCAACTGTTCCTAATCCTAATTCTGCTAGGGTTTTCCCTCTAATCCACCGACCTTTCTCGTCCTCCTCCAATCTCATAACAGCCACACTCTTTCCCGGCGACGGAATTGGCCCCGAGATCGCCGAGTCTGTCAAACAGGCATGTCTCCCTGATCTAAATAAATAAGTATTTAATTTCTTCTCCAATTTTGTTTATTGAGCTCAATTTAAATAGGATTTTTAAATTGATCGATACCTGAATTTTGCGTTTTGTTAACTCGGAGTATATTGGATAAGTGATTAGTCTATTACTTGGATTTTTACTTTCTTTTGAAATGTTCATGTACATGTGCAATATAATCAGAACTGAAAAAAAAACAATAGATATAGAAATTTTGTCTACCTATAAATGTATAGGGAAGCATAGGAAGAGCGGAAGACATTGTTAATGGTGCTTTTGGAAGTGACTTTCTTAGAATTTTAGGTCTCCAAAAGCTTAAACATATACATTTATGTAACTTATATGTTTTGGTTTTGTATAAGGGAGCTCACTTCAATCTATTTAATCAAACTAAGTTGGCAAACTTCTTCATTATGTTGCAAAAAGAACTATTTGTAAATCTTAAAAGTTTTATTTGTATGAAATGTACCATGCATTATATTGCCATATTGGCAATGAAACACACTGAAATGGTTTGTATAATAGAGATTGATTAAAAACATGTCTTGGTGTCTGTATTATGAATCCAAGGTGGTTTGTAGCCCCTCAAGAAACATGTAGGTGTATCTGCCCGTAGGACGTGCAAAATATGGTAATTACTTTGGCATGTATCTACAAGTATAATCTCATGTAGACTTACTATTATACAAAGAAATATATGTGCACGGACATATTTTCTTGGAGCCATATATGAACTAATCACCATTTTTAGCAAAGTCAACTAATCCTAACTTTTGACTTGGTGATACTTTTTTTGAATATAATTTGAGTTGTATTTGAGCTTACCTTTTGCACTTATCCAGGTATTCAGAACTGCGGGTGTGCCAATTGAATGGGAAGAACACTATGTGGGGGACAAAATAGATCCCAGAACCCAGAGCTTTCTGACATGGGAAAGTCTAGAATCAGTACGACGAAATAAGGTTGGATTGAAAGGGCCAATGGCCACGCCCATTGGAAAGGGCCATCGTTCTTTGAATCTTACTTTAAGGAAAGAGCTTAACCTCTATGCTAATGTTAGGCCTTGTTATAGTCTCCCTGGCTACAAGACTCGGTATGATGATGTAGATCTCGTCACTATTCGTGAAAATACAGAAGGAGAGTACAGTGGTCTTGAACATCAGGTTAGTTTTTTTAAATGCATCTGCATATGCAAATTTCCTTGTCTACAAATTTGATGGAGTTTCCTGCACTCAATGCTAGGTGGTGAGGGGTGTGGTGGAAAGTCTCAAGATTATTACTCGTCAGGCAAGTCTGAGGGTGGCTGAGTATGCTTTTCACTATGCCAAGGCCCATGGAAGAGAGAGAGTCTCTGCAATACACAAAGCTAACATTATGCAGAAAACTGATGGCCTTTTTCTCAAGGTGTTATTGTTTTAAGTCTCATACTGAATATATTAGATCTATCTGTGTAACATGGTACTGACTTTGTATTTGCTTCCACTTTCAGTGTTGTCGTGAGGTTGCAGAGAAGTATCCTGAGATTAAATATGAGGAAGTCGTTATTGACAATTGCTGTATGATGGTAAAATAATTTTTCTTTTGTTGATAAATTTTGTGTATGGGCTTGATCTTTAAAGAATCTTTCAAACATGGTGATATTATAATATACTTCTCCATGCTTTCAAGTTTCAGTTGCAATATCTTATCAGAAGAAACGAGTCAATTAAGCTCATGTTATAAAGTGAGTTAAAAAAATACAAAGAAGTGAAGAGGAATGCTAACAGTGATTGTCTTGTCATATACAGCTAGTCAAGAATCCAACCCTTTTTGATGTCCTAGTGATGCCTAACCTTTATGGTGACATTATCAGTGACCTTTGTGCTGGGCTTATTGGAGGCTTGGGCTTAACACCAAGGTATTTTGGTCATCTCTCTCTCTCTCAATTTTGATAAAGGTTTTTGGTCATATCTTATGTATGATATGTACAAGATGATCCAACTTCTTTTGATGTCCTGTGTAGCTGCAATATTGGCGAGGGAGGTATTGCTCTTGCCGAGGCTGTACATGGTTCAGCACCTGATATTGCTGGGAAGGTTAGCAATCTGAGCTATTTTGTGATCATTATGTTGTTCTTATCAATTCATGCTGGTTCGGGCTTAGTTCATTTGGTAGTTGCACGCGAATAGTCTTGTCAGCATAAAGGTCCTACTATTCCATCTAGTGCATCTAGGACCGTTCAAGGTAAGATCTTACGGTTATGAATATTTTTAAAAGCTGCATTCCGCCCCTTAGAGGGGCGGAAGGTGAATTACCTTTTAACCCTTAATTTATTAATTAAATGAGACACTTCCGCCCCACATAGGAGCGGAATCTTTATATGTATCATTATACATACCATTATACATACAATGCAGATTTGGATATCAATAGTTTAACGAGTAGGGTACTTGGAGACTTCAGTAACGGGTGGGGCATATATACCAACTGCCCTTAACATTCACTTGGGCCCTTGAATCTTATTGATTGCCTCTTCTTGAGTGGATTTCAAATTTGACCTTCAAAATCTCTCTTCAATATAATTAATCAAGATCTATGCTCATAAATTTTGTAACATGTTCGTTTATCTATCTATTTATCTATCTATCTATATATATATATATATATATATAGTCATATTTAGTGATTTTTTTACTTTCCCAGTTTCACAATAAAACAATTTTATTTGTCAAATTTTATTTGTTCCACAAAATAGTCCTTTTTAAATTGATGATGATATATGATAACATAATATCCTCAAATTTGTCATTACATGTTATCACTATTAAATTAACAACTCAATATATTTAATAATAAACATAAAATATAAATACATCATTAATATTTGCACATATTATAAGCGAGACTCTTTTAGTGTAACGTAGATAGTAATTTGTTTAACTTTTTTTATTTTTTATTTTTATTTTATTTAATTTATATATATATATATATACATTTCTCTCTGCAATTTCCCAAAACCTTTGGGTGTTCTGAACTGAAATAAATAAAAGGTTCACCAATATGCAACTTCAATTTATCTGGAATTTGATCCACCAAAACTTAATAGTGATTTAATTTAAAAGAACATTTTAGCTTCCTGTAATGGAGTTTTATTAAAGAGAAGGTGTAGGAGGAGATGGGACATACTTGTACATGGGCAATGGTCACCGAGAATGAAATAGAGTAAGGGCCTGTTTGATAGGGGCTGAATGGGGCTGAATCTGAGCGATTCAGCCATTCAGTCTGTTTGTTTACAAATTTTAAAATCTGAATTGGGCTTAATAGGACTGAACGATTCATTTAAAAAATTGGCCTGAATGGGCTGAATAATCTCTTTTACCCAAATAGCCTTGCTCTCGTTTCGATTTCCATCCCTACCGTAAAATTCCCCGTTCCTTGATTCCTCGCTGTTCCTTGATTCCTCCTCGTTCCTTGTAGAGATCTGATCACACGAGCACAAATATAGAGATCAGAGAGAGAAAAAAGGAATTGAAAGAAGGCATGATTGAAATACCTGATGGATTGAAATACTAGAAAGATGATATCCTACAAAAACCCACATATGTAGTAGCTGAAAGAGAGAAAGGGAATTACGGCAACAGAGGTGGGATGAGAGAGAAAATAAAGGTACAGGGCGAGTGGTTGAAGAAAATGAATTGAAATACCTGATGGCTTTGTGTTCATTTTTTGTGTTTTTAGATATTTGAATTTTACTTTATTTGATTTTTGCATTTAGTAGGATTGAGGTGTAAAATAGTAAAAAATTGTTATTCAGATGTTTCAACATGTCAATTATCAAATAATTTTTTTTATTCAGATTCAGCTCATTCAGATTCGGATTCAGATTTATTCAGTTTTTATCAAACACCCCCTAAATCAACTTTTGATATCCAAATATGCATTGTAGTATGTATAAACCTTCTGCTCCTTTAAGGAGCAGAATGTCTCATTTAATTAATAAATTAAGAATTAAAGAGGTAATTCTCCCTTCCGCCCCTTAAAGGAACGGAATGCAATTTTTAAATATATTCTTAGCCGTTAAATCTTACCTTGGACGGTCCTAGAGGTAGTAGATGGAATAGTACTCCCGTCTAGTGATAGTCATGGATCAATCACTTAAATATATAGATCAAAGCTGATTATTCATTTGAAGTTCATCTGCATTCTCAGGAAATTTTATGTTAGACCAAATATTTTGTCCTGACTATTGTCAAGTGAGGGGTTTTTAGCCTATGTTATACTGACTCGGGTATGACAAGGTGTCTAAACATTGATTCGGCCTTTCCCAAAATCAAAGAGTTGGTGGACATGGCTAAAAGGGTTCCAAAATTTAGATACAAGTAAGGGGACACATCCTCTATATAGTAAGTAAAATAATTTTTATTTAATGTTGTATGTTATGTTAAGCTTTTTTTAATGCAGAGTTGTTAAAATTAATTTTATGTGAAATTTAGTGAAGCAATGCCATACTTTTGTCAACTTAGGTGGTGTTTGATAAAATTAGTTGTTAAGATCTGAATAGTTTAAATATCTGAATAATATAGAGTATCTGAATAGAATTGTATCTGAATGAAAAAATATTGTTTGATAATTACTTTTTTTAAAATGTCTGAATAACATGTTTTTACTATTTTAACCATATAATAAAAAAGAAAAATAATACTTCCTATTATAATTTCTTCTTCCCCAGCCTTCCTCCCTCCCTCCCTCCCTCCGCCCGCCCCCCAGCCGCAGCCGCAGCCGCAGCCTCTCCCTCCGCCCCCCTCTCCCCCTTTCCCCCTCCCTCCTCCTCCTCCTCCTCCTCCTCCTCCTCCCCCTGCCCCCGCTGGCCTCCCTCCGCCTCCCCCCTTTTCTCCTCCTTCCGCCCCCCCTTCTCCTCCCCTGCAAATTTGGTGGTAGATCTGGTAGTGGTGGTGGCGGCGGTGGTGGTAGATGTGGTGGTGGTGGTGGTGGTGGCAGAGGCGGTGGTGGCGGTGGAGGTGGTGGCGGCGGTGCCGGTGGTGGTGAGTTCTGGTAGTGGTGGTGGTGAATAGAAAAAGAGAATAATAATATTGAGGGTATTTTTGTCCAAAAAATAGCAGTGTTCATTCAGACATGACTCTTAATTATTTAAACTTGATTTTGTAGCTTAACCGGTAAGAGGCATTAAGAGGTAACAAAAAAAAACAGCACACCTCCTCTGACCGAATCAGAGGCAGTCCATTCAGACCTCTTAAGAGGTAAACAAACAGCACCTTAAATGATTCTAGAATTAGAGGTTGCATTGAAAGTTATTTTGGTTCACTTTAGCCTTGTACAGTTTGTGGTTTATGTGGTGTTCTAAAAAGCACCCTAGGGGGGGTGCTTAGGCGGAGGCGGCTGCCCAGTGCCTCGACGGCTTAAGGCACACTAAAATTACTTCAGTTTTTGCTCTTCTTATTTATTTTTTTAATTAAATAGCTCTGGTGTTTTAAGATAAATAAATGAGGTTAAAGTAAAAAAACTAAAAAACAAAACCAGCTATCCAAGTCATAGAAGATTTTGTCTTCATCAAAGAGAGTCTGAGACTCTGAGATGCAGATTTATCAAGGAGAAGAGTAGGAACTTGACAAAATTTTTAAGAACATACAAGTTATGCTGAAACTATGTAAGGCCAAGGATCATTACTCATTAATATAAATAAAGCAATCTAGGGACTTATTCAGCTAGTTGTTAGTTACTATACTCTTCTAATAATAGCTTGCACACGGGTCATAGTGTACCCCTGGTACATATTTTAGCATTTTGATTTAGGTTAGTAGCTCAATAAGTAGGTTTGTATGATGTTGTCATTATGAAGATGAATACCACGAATTGAATAATTGGTTTGGCGATTTTCTAATTTCTCTCTGTATTCTATTTCTATATTTATCTATCTTTTCCTCCAAGTTCTTAAAACCCCATTTTATCTCTTGAAACCCTAACTCCGTTGTTACTTAGTTGAGCTCAAACTAGGTTTGAGCTTAACAAGCTTCATGAAGTTAGGTTGGCACAAAAGATTATTGTTCTGACTTTGGGGCTTAGCTAAACATGTAGAGCCACCCTAATTCTTCAGGATTCGGTAGAGAAGGCTTTTGACTCTCGGATTTAACATGGTTATGCGCAGCTTAATACTCGGGTTCAGTGGGTTTCTTTTGATTATAGTGGACAGTGAGAGATCAGTGACAAAATCACTAGGAAATATTTTATTATGTTAGGAGTATCCCTAGTATATTTCTGTTTGTTAGTTGCAAAGTTATTTTTTGTTATTTCATTATGTTTTGCTAGCTGTTAGGTAGTGGTGACCTCACATGACACATATGCAAGGTTGCTAGGATATGAGTGAGGTAGGAGAATGTAGTAGCTTCTAGTAGGTTCTATCTAGAAATATAAACATAAAATATGTATAATGGTTGTAATTTCATTTTCATGCTTATGATGGATGAAATATGAAATATTGAGTGAAGTTCTTCTATGTTCTGCCATGCTTTCTCCTTCCATATCTGTTTCTGAAATCTATTTCTTCGGCAAAACAAACATTTAACCCACTGTACTTGCATTATTTTGTGCAATAGCCTATCAAACTTATCAAATTGAACAAATTAAAATTGTTAAATTGGGTCCATTCTGTTAAATAAATTAAACGGATGTTAACTCTTTTCCTATGTGGCTATTTAATAAAAAAGGGAATAAAACCTAAATTTATGTGGTTGTCTAATATAAAAGGGAATAAAACCTAAACAGATATGAAGTGACCAATGAGAATTATTAAGGTAAAAATTAAAAGTATAAAATGGGAAATAACCATTTTTGAAATATTAATTTTTCAAAAAGTTCATCATCTTCAACCTCCAGCCGGGTCTACTACCCGATCCAAACACATGTAAAACAGGGTCAAAAGCCATAACTCTCTTACTTCAACTCCAAATCATGCAAATAATGTCAAAATCTTCGTATCAACCAGGCCTAACACAACATGTTATTCTTTCACGAAAGAAAGTCAAAGAATTAGCAGATCTGGGACTGAACAAAGGTATAGATACCATGAGTTCACGTCAAAAATGATGATTATTTCACCAAAATTTACCTATAATGTTCTTAAACCATTCTGCAGCGACTTTGAAGAAGAATATGGATGTGTGTGTTATCAAAATGGAATGAATTATATCACATTCATGATCGTATTAAGAACAACTCAAGAGCGAGACACTATATCAAATGGCTATTGCTAGACGAAGCCGTGTATATGATGAGTGACTTCCACCTCTTCTCATAGCGATTCTTATTCAATTTCATCTTCATCTCTTTCACAGATTCATAAAAGGATTCTTGAGTAGATTTTTTTGTCCTAAAGATAGGATTATGATAGAAATTAAAGAGAGAAAGCCATGAACTAGTGGAAGGATAAGAAACCCTGGAAACGGCCCAAATTTTTTGGGCAAATTTGTGCCATCATTTTTTGTTGCAGTAGTTCGGCGGAAGGAAGTAAGGATTTTGGAAATTAAAAGGAATGAACACGATTGAAGAAGAAGAAAAATTATTTGGAAACTTTGTCAATTTGTTTTGTTCATTTTTATAAGCACTTCTATTATTCTTTTTGCCATGTAATTAATGTTTTAATTTCTTTATATTTTCAGTCCAACCATGTAGGAAAAAATTGGACGTCTGTTATATAAATTTGACCCAATTTCACAATTTTTATTTGTTTAGCTGGGTAATTACATCTTTTTAAAGTTTAATGGGCTGTTGCACAAAATGGTTCAAGTACAGTGGCATAAATGTTAGTTTTTCCCTATTTCTTCTATGAGTTCAAATCATTGTTGGGCAGTCCAGCTTTGATCCTAAGATATACCTTCTTTTTCAAAGTCTGCAAGGTTTGGGGGGGATACCATAAGACCAAGTCCTGTAGTTGTGTATCCTCTCCATGATTTGTGGATTTGGGTTGTCTTAGCCTCTTAGGCGTTGGACTAAGGTTATTCATTCTTATTAAATGAGTTGTAGATTCTTATCAATAAATGAGATAGTTCATAATGGCTCTTTTTCTGAAATTAGACTGGATGCATTGGCCATCTAAATGAAAATAAATTCACATGGTTAAAAGGTTCAGTTGAGCCTGTCAGAGGACATTGGCATTTGGCTCTTCTATGTTCTCTGTCTTTAGTCAGCTTATCCCATCTTCTTTCCTTCGAGGAACCCTTTTAATTTCTCTTATGTTTTTCAGCAAAACTTTCTTTAGCCATAGTATTACTATTAGCTTATCATTTTTTCTGGCTTTTGTGACTTCATTATTATGTAGAATATGGCAAACCCAACTGCTTTGCTACTGAGTTCTGTCTCAATGCTGCGCCATCTCGAGCTTCATGATAAGGCTGATCGGATCCAGGATGCTATTCTCAACACAATTGCTGAAGGGAAGTACAGAACTGCTGACCTTGGTGGCTCTTCATCAACAAGCGATTTTACTAAGGCGATTTGTGATCATCTCTGAAGAATGATTCTGCATATAATTTTTGATTTTTACGCCTAGCCTAGTAATTGGTACTTGTGATATTCCTTTTGGAGATGCTTTTTTTTTTCTTACGTTTTTTAGCTGGTCTATGGGGAATAAGACCACGTCACTGTGATGGCTGCAAAGAAATATTTTCATTTTGTTGGTTATTTGAGGGTCACTGTCGTATTGCTGAAGAATTAAACTGTATTCTCATTCGTGGACTCACCTTCTTTATAAAATATGTTGGAATATAGATGCAGTCTGTTACTGCCTTTGTAGAGATTGGAACAAGTGGCTGCCCTCCTCCATGTCCGACTATATTCTGTTTTGGATATCGCCTAGTCGTACATTTATAAGATAATCATAATGGTGTGGTGTTTGTCCCTCCTGTTTTACTTTGTTGATCAATTATGGTTTCTCAGTAACTCCTATTTTTCTCTTATTTATTCCAAATTTCAAAACTATATTACTTATTTAGTAAATGAAAGTTGTAATATGAATGAAGCTGCTGCTGTTTTATCAAATAATGTTTGCACACTGTTGTCGCTTCTCAGCTTTGAAGAGAAAGAGCTATATAGTGTTTGTAAGGATTATAATTATTAAATTATAATTTTCAAATTAAATAATCGTAATTGTATGTTTGTTTTTTATGAAATTATTCATGAGATAACTAATCTCTTTTATTTTGTCTTGGATTATTTAAACTCGTGTTGATTAGTCTAATTATATTCTTACTTTCTACACACATCTTTATTAGCGGGACAGAACTGAAGATAACCTCCATAGTTATCACCCAATATCATGTCATGCGAATTGTAACATATATAAGCAGTCTTTTTAGTTTCAATTTTTGTGAATTTAACAGATATGACATCAAGTGGAACCATGCCATTCTTGCAGACAAAAAGCAATTACCCAATGGTAGTAACTTTTATATTATTATTATTCTTATTCTTGTTTTTAGGTTTAAATATAAATTATTATTCTAAATTCTTCAAGTTTTTTGTCTTCTAATTTTTTCAATTAAAGCATTAAACTATTTTTTTAATTTCATTTTGGCACAATTAAAACGTCAGGTTAAAAATTGATAATGTGACTTTGGCAACTACCATGAAAATGCTTGTATAAAAAGAACTCATTTTCTTAAATGAAAAAGCGCAGAAATGTAGTAAATATTACACATTAAAAAGGCAAGGTAAATTCAAACAATAAAAATTAAAAAATAAAAGTCTAAATAAAAACCAAACAAACTACAAAGTAATTAAACTAAACAAAACAATAATGGCCTAATGCAACCCCAGCATGATACCTTAACCCCAGCGAACCAGAAGCAGAGCTACCACCATCCGTGACTCTCCGTCGCCTCCTCCTCGAGCCACTATATCATCCAAGCTCAGTGGCGGCTCACTATGAGACCCAAACATCTATATCCCATAGGATAATACTTGTCTCCATGTTGTGAATTCAGATTCACCAATTTAAAGAAATGAATATAGAATGGACAAAAATAGAAAAAATGGAAGACTTAGAAATGGTAGAAAGATTCGTATAGATTGATAGACAAAAGATTACAGAGATATTGATATTTTCAAGAGATAACCCCTCTCTTTACAAGCATTTCCTATTTATACATATTCTCAATCTATTCTATTACAGCTGTCATATTTAACCAACTTTCCTTCCTCTATTTGAAATATATTTCCCCCCTCAATTTGTATTCAACTCTAGCTTCAACAACTTCCAGCTAGTTACTTCTGTTAATCATTCCAGCTAGTTATTTCTGTTAATCAGTTTCTTGCCACTTCTTGCCTTTGTTTGTAGTTAATGACTGATTATGTGCCACTGCTCACAACATTACCCTGCTCTTCAAATTGTCCTTGTCCTCAAGGATTAAAATTGAAGTCTGGAAATTGATTCACCATTTGTTGAGCATCTTCCCATGAAGCATCCTCCACATTACTGTTAGCCCAATGAATGAGGTACTCCACTTTAGGCCGATTCTGGAATTTTACTACTCGCCTGTCTATGCTAGCAAAAGGAACAATTTTTGGCCTTCCATCATCAGCTAAAGGTGGTAGTGTTGGCGATATTCGTGCTTGAGAGCCAATATGTTTTTTAAGTAAAGACACATGGAATACGTTGTGGATTTGAGCATAGCTGGGAAGGTCTAGTTTATAAGCCACCTGCCCAATTTTTTCCAATACTACATAAGGACCGTAATATCTTGGGGCCAACTTGAAGGACGATCTTGAGCTAAAGTAGACTGCTTGTATGGTTGGAGTTTAAGAAAAACCCAATCACCGATTTCACATTTTCTTTCAGTTCGATGTTGGTCCGTATAGTTTTTCATTCGTACTTGAGCTTGGAGCAGCTTATTTCGTAAGTCAGCCAAAACGCCACTTCGGTCCCTGATAAAATTATCCACAGCTGGGAGTCTAGAGGATTCAATCTGGTGGAAATTCAAATGAGGTGGAGGTATGCCAAAAAGAGCTTGGAAAGGAGTACACTGCAAAGCATTATGGTAGTTAGTGTTATACCACCATTGAGCCAAGCTTAACCAAGACCACCATTTCTTCGGATGATCACTGCACATACATCGTAGATAACATTCTAAACAGCGATTCAGTCGTTCAGTTTGGCCATCAGACTAAGGATGATAGGCTGAACTCAAGCACAACTTCAATCCCAAGTGTTTAAACAATGTTTGCCAAAATAAGCTCACAAAAATTTTATCCCTGTCAGTGACTATAGTCTGGGGTAATCCATGTATGCTATAAATATGATCAATGAATACCCGTGCTATTGTACTAGCCGTATAAGGATGGTGTAACCCAATGAAGTGAGCAAACTTAGAAAATCTGTCAATGATGACTAGAATGACTGTTCGTCCTTCGGAATTAGGCAACCCTTCAATAAAATCCATGGAAATGTCAGTCCAAGGTTTATGAGGTAACTCCAATGGTTGTAACAACCCTGGGTAAGATATACTTTCTGTTTTGTGTCTTTGGCAAACTTCACATTCTTGTACCCAAAGTTTAATATCAGCTGTAATGGTATCCCAAACAAAGTAAGCTCTCACTTTCTTGATAGTTGCTTGAATTCCAGAATGGCCGCCTATAGAGCTCTCATGAAAAACTGAAAAGATAATTTTTCTGAGATTTGTTTGAGAACCCACATAAATCAGTCCCTTGTATCTCAAAATCTCATTTGAAAATGTGTAAGGAGGCACACTTCCTTGTGACACAGTTAATTGTTGGATGATGGACTGAATACTTTCATCTCTTTCATAGGAAAGGAGAATATCCTGTACCCAAGTAGGCACCACTCCAGTAATGGCCATTGCTTGAGAAGGTTGATCCTCCCAATTTCTTCTAGAAAGGGCATCTGCCACGACATTGTCTGTGCCCTTTTTGTAGGTTATCTCATAATCATAACCAAGCATTTTACTTAGCCATTTCTGCTGCAGAAAAGTGGACAACCTTTGTTCCATAAAAAATTTCAGACTTTGATGGTCAGTCTTTATAACAAAATGAGCTCCAATTAGGTAAGATCTCCACTTAGTAATAGCTTGCAGAATAGCTAGGAGTTCTTTCTCATAAACAGATAAACCCAAGTGTTTGGGAGCTAAAGCCTTGCTTAGGAATGCCAATGGTCTTCCCCCTTGCATCAAAACAGCCCCAATACCCTTGGAACTAGCATCAGCTTCAATTACAAAAGTTTGAGTAAAGTCAGGTAGAGCCAATACCTCAGTTGAACTCATAGCTTCCTTCAATTTGTAAAAAGCTTCTGTTGCTTCATCAGTCCACTGGAATTTATCCTTTTGTAAAAGTGTAGTTAATGGTCTAGCAATTTCTCCATACTTTCTGATGAACCTTCTATAGTAGCCAGTTAAACCCAGGAATCCTCTAAGTCCTTTAACTGTAGTTGGTTCAGGCCACTTAAGCATGCAAGCTATCTTGGATGGATCTGCAGAAACTCCTTCAGCAGTAATGATATGGCCTAGATATTCAACCTTGTTTTGAGCAAATGAACATTTAGATAATTTGGCAAATAAAGTGTGCTGCCTCAATAATGCCAACGTCACTTCCAAGTGTTTAACATGTGAAGATAAATCTGAACTATAGACCAATATATCATCAAAGAAGACTAAAATAAATTTCCTTAAGTGTGCAGAAAACACTTTGTTCATGAGAGCTTGAAATGAGGCCGGAGCATTTGTGAGGCCAAAGGGCATAACCAAGAACTCATAATGGCCTACATGTGTTCGAAATGCTGTTTTGGAGACATCATCTGAATTCATCCTTATTTGGTGATAACCAGCCCTTAGATCTAATTTAGAAAAAATTGTAGATCCTTTGAGCTCATCCAATAATTCTTCAATGATGGGAATAGGAAACTTGTCTTTGACTGTCATTTTATTCAGTTCCCTATAGTCCACACAAAATCGCCAAGAACCATCTTTTTTCTTTACCAGCAGAACTGGAGAAGCAAAAGGGCTTTGACTTGGTTGTATGATGCCTGCTTCTAACATTTCCTTGACAATTTTTTCAATCTCAGTTTTTTGGATATGGGGATATCGATATGGCCTGATTGTAAATGGTTTTGAACCTACTTTCACTGGTATTTTGTGATCAAAGTCTCTCTGAGGAGGCAGTGTCTTGGGTTCTTGAAAAACATCCTCAAATGTATGTAGTACTTGTTGAATCAGAGGTGGGTGCTGTGGTTTATTAAGTTCCTGGCCCTGTATTGCACAAACATAGGCTAATAGTGATAACTGTTCCTTTCGCCAGGCTTCTTGTAAACTCACTGCTGTTATCATAGCTACAGAATTTTGATGTCCATCACTAGTACCCTTCAGCATAATTTTGTCCTTTCCCACATAAAAACTGAGAGTCAAAGTGTTAAAGTTGAACATACAATCTCCCAAGGTTTTTAACCATTGAACCCCCAACACAGCATCACAACCTTTTAGAGGTATCAACCTCATATCCGTGCAGAACTTGTGTCCTTGTGTTACCCATTCAAATTTCTTACATCTTTCATTGCATATCATTTTATACCCATCAGCCACACATACTTGCATCGGTTTGTCTACTTCCTTCGTACAATGTAATCTACTAGCTGTGTCACTATTCAGAAAATTATGAGTGCTTTCAGTGTCAATAAGAATGATAATTTGTTTACCTTGCACAGAAGCTTTAATCCTTAATGTAGTTTCTGAAGTATTACCATTCAAAGCATGTATAGAAATAGCCATTTCTGTTTCTGTTTGTTGGTCTATCATGTCCACTGGTTCTGTGCTAATAGCTTCATCACTAACCTCTTCCTCCCATTCATCATCAATAGTTATCAAATAGAGTTGCTTAAATTTGCACCTATGCCCTTGGATAAACAACTCATCACAGTTGAAACATTGTCCCTTTTCTTTCCTTGCCTGCATTTCACCAAATGTCAATCTTTTAACATGATTTCCCATACTGTCCTTATGAAGTCCACCAGCAATATGAGAATTTCCCACTGGAATGTCTCCACTGCTTTGAAATTTTGGTTTAAAAGTTCTGTTGTTGAATCCAGCTGTGTGATTCTCACCACTGTTGGCCATAATTTTATGCAATTGTGGAGTGTGTTTGCTCCTTTTGTAAATGGCTTCCACAGTCATTTCTTGGACTCTAGCAGCTGCTATGGCTTCGATTAATTTTTTTGGCTTGAGTAGACCCACAAATCCACCTATTTCTTCCTTTAGTCCACCCACAAAACATTTAACAAAGTAAGCCTCATCCAATCCCTGATTTTCCACTTGAACCAGGGCTCTAAGAAATTCAAATTTCTTTTGATAATGGCTGACTGTTGTACTCTGTTGTAATCTATTGAATTCAGCCAAGGCATTGCTAGAAACACTATCCCCAAATCTGGTTTCAATATCCTCTATGAATTGCTTCCAAGATACATTTGGATTACTTTTAAAATAAGCCAAAAACCAAGATCCTGCTTCACCTTCAAGATGCAATGCTACACTTCTCAATCTTAGTGTGTCATTCATAGGGTGGAATTGGAAGAAGTATTCACACTTCATTATCCAATTCTTGATATCTAATCCATTAAAAACTGGAAAATCAAATCTAGGGTGAAAATTTCTTTGAACCACATTTTCCCCATTTCTCCCATCAGTTTGTTCCAATTCTATCACAGGTTCATTATTGTTTCCAAGCTCAGAGTCTTTACCTTTGATAACCTGCTGAAATTGCGTCATCATCAACTCCATTGTCCTCTGCACATTTTTGAACCCAGTTCCCAGTTCGTCCACCGTTTGTTGCAGATGGTAATGGCTGTTCATAAGCTCTTGAACTCGAAAATCAGTATTCTTAATACTTTCCTCCAATGCATCCTTCGATCTAGTTCCTGTCGCCATTTTTGTGTAATTGCTCCACGATTTTGTAGCTTTGGTAAAATTTAAGAAAGAACAGAGGGTTGAGTCAGAAAATTGAAAAAGAATTCTGAATCTAGGGCCAAGGAAAGATGGCTTTGATACCAAATGTTGTGAATTCAGATTCACCAATTTAAAGAAATGAATATAGAATGGACAAAAATAGAAAAAATGGAAGACTTAGAAATGGTAGAAAGATTCGTATAGATTGATAGACAAAAGATTACAGAGATATTGATATTTTTCAAGAGATAACCCCTCTCTTTACAAGCATTTCCTATTTATACATATTCTCAATCTATTCTATTACAGCTGTCATATTTAACCAACTTTCCTTCCTCTATTTGAAATATATTTCCCCCCTCAATTTGTATTCAACTCTAGCTTCAACAACTTCCAGCTAGTTACTTTTGTTAATCATTCCAGCTAGTTATTTCTGTTAATCAGCTTCTTGCCACTTCTTGCCTTTGTTTGTAGTTAATGACTGATTAGTCCTTCATGTGCCACTGCTCACAACACTCCATTCTCTCATCGGAACCTCTACGGCACCGTCGTCTTCACCCCCCTCAGATTCCTCTTCTACAACCCATGAAATCCCTCGCATCCAACGTCGTCTCCCTCTCCTAATCCCCCTATCTTGCAGACAAAAAGCAATTACCCAATGGTAGTAACTTTTATATTATTATTATTCTTATTCTTGTTTTTAGGTTTAAATATAAATTATTATTCTAAATTCTTCAAGTTTTTTGTCTTCTAATTTTTTCAATTAAAGCATTAAACTATTTTTTTAATTTCATTTTGGCACAATTAAAACGTCAGGTTAAAAATTGATAATGTGACTTTGACAACTACCATGAAAATGCTTGTATAAAAAGAACTCATTTTCTTAAATGAAAAAGCGCAGAAATGTAGTAAATATTACACATTAAAAAGGCAAGGTAAATTCAAACAATAAAAAATAAAAAATAAAAGTCTAAATAAAAACCAAACAAACTACAAAGTAATTAAACTAAACAAAACAATAATGGCCTAATGCAACCCCAGCATGATACCTTAACCCCAGCGAACCAGAAGCAGAGCTACCACCATCCGTGACTCTCCGTCGCCTCCTCCTCGAGCCACCATATCATCCAAGCTCAGTGGCGGCTCACTATGAGACCCAAACATCTATATCCCATAGGATAATACTTGTCTCCATTCTCTCATCGGAACCTCTACGGCACCCTCGTCTTCACCCCCCTCAGATTCCTCTTCTACAGCCCATGAAATCCCTCGCATCCAACGTCGTCTCCCTCTCCTAATCCCCCTATCTTCACCTCAATCGTCGATTGGTACCTTCATCGTTTCCCGAAATCAAAACGCCACCAGTCATGCGCAAATCCTTCATCCCCGCAACAAAAGAGCAACCGTCTCCGATCAGGAAAAAAAAAAGTAAGAAAGGAGAAGAAAAAGAAATGGATGTTATAATTGATTTAGCTATCTTTGAAATTTGTTGATTGGGTGCTTGTGCTCATGTGCTGTGACAAATTCCGTTGCATGTCCTTAATTCCACTCCAGTTGTGAGAGGGTGAATCCTAGGGTACGGTGGTGGATGTGAGTTTCTTCATTACCTTAAGTGTTTAGAACTCATCTGATTGTTACATTCTTTGCCAGCTTGAACTCATGAACATTTCTTAAATAAACGTGAACAAGAGTTTCTGTGAGACTGTGACATGAGGGGAGGGGAGACATGAAATATATGATTTAAAATGTGAAGACATTCTAAAATAACACAGTGCCACTTGCCTCAAAAAATTACTAGTTGAGTAGGTCAATTCGTCTACCCTTAATATTACATTGAAGCCAAATGAAATATTGTGCCAGGTATGACGAGATGGCTTCCAAGTACCCTGTGGAGTACATTGCCGGAGGTACGTTGCTGGTCTCCTAATTGTTCGTCACTATACTGCCAATGAATAATGTGTTGGAGATAAGAGTTGACATAGTCTATGTTATTATCTCTCAGTTGTTGTATATGATAAATATTCCTTGTTAGTTAGACTAGATTGATTTCTATCCCTTATTGTTAGCCACTGCTATGTATAGATATGTATAGACTTAGTCTATCTTTATCCTTGTTTCAGCTTCTCATACGTGTAGCTATTTATATTATGATATTTACATTGAATAATAATAATCATCATTTTTAAACCTTACATGGTATCAGCAGGTTGTATCCTCAACCAATTTTTTTTTTTCATGGCATCCATTACCATCCCCAATGATGCTCACCCAAATTCACCTCTCGTCGTTGTTAGGCTTACAAACATTCTCAAGCTAAACACGACCAATTATATGTCGTGGAAACTCCAAATTCATGCTACTCTTATTGGGTATGGCCTATTTAAGTCCTTGGACGTTACCTTTCCGTCGCCATCTCCCACCATCACAACAGAGTCGACCTCTGAACCCAATCCTGCTTACAGCACTTGGGTTCGCCAAGACAAGCTCCTCTTTGGAGCCCTCATTGGAACCTTGGAATCAACCATTGTTCCGCTAGTCTCTCGTGATGACACCACCAAACAAGCTTGAGATATTCTAGCAAATACCTTTGCTAAGCAATCTCGAGGTCACATGAAGCTCATCAAAGCGAACCTTCGGGCCATTTCCAAAGGATCACAAACAGTGACTGAGTATGTGAATGCTCTCAAAATTTGTTCTGATCAATTAGCTATTCTTGGTGCCCCTATGAGCAATGAGGACCTCTCTGATCGAGTTCTTGAAGGACTTGATGCCAACTATCAAGCTGTGATTGATTCGGCCCATGCCCGTGATGCTGCTGAACCGTGAATTAACCATCCGATCTCAAACACCTCCACCCTCGTTACCCGCTTCTGCACACGCCACCACTACCAGGTACAACAATCATAACCAAAACACCCAACCCACCACTACCAGGTACAACAATCAAAATCAAAACACCCAACCCACCACCAACTACCGCCACAATTCAGCCCCAAAACCTAACTTCACTCAACCCAACTCCACTCACCCCAGGCGCACCAACCAAACCAAAGGTCCAGGCTACCAAGGCAAATGTCAATGGTGCTATGCCATAGGCCATTCCCTATCCTTCTCCCCCATCTTCCAGGAAAAGTTTTCCAATGTTCAACCACCTCCTTGCCCCACCAATAACTTCCACCAATCACCTTAAGCTCATCTCGCCACTATTGCTCCTACTACTCATCCTTTCCCATGGTTACTTGACACTAGAGCTAGCCATCATGTCACCCATGATCTCTCAAACCTCTCTTTACATCACCCTTACGATGGTTCCGAGGAAATTATTATAGGTGATGGCACCGGAGTTCCCATTACTCACACTGGTTCCCTCTCTCTTCCTACTTCATCTCAGTCTTTAATTATGTCTAATGTTCTATGTGCACCTACTATGTCTCGTAATATCATGTCTATCTCCCAACTTTGTTCGGAAAATAATCTTCTAATTGAGTTTTCTTCTGATTTTTTTGTTGTGAAGGATTGTCTCACGGGGGCACATCTTATCCAAGGTCCAACTAGGAACAGTGTTTACGAGTTGTCAGCCCCTTCCTCTATTCTTGCCTGTTCAAGTGTCAAATCGTCAGCAATAAATTGGCATCATCGTCTAGGCCACCCTTCATTTCCTATTTTTAAGAATTTAGTTTCAACTTTCAAGCTTGATGTTTCTAGTGTTCTTCCCTTCAATTGCAACTCTTGTCAATGTAATAAGAGCCACAAGCTCCCTTTTAGTAAATCGACTTTAATTTCTCATGCTCCTCTTGATTTCATATACACTGATTTATGGACTTCTCTTGTCTACTCCATTGATAGCTACAAATACTATGTCATTTTTGTTGACCATTCCACAAAATATATTTGGTTCTATCCTCTCAAAAACAAATCTGACACAAAAGCAGTGTTTATTAGATTTAAGGCCTTAGTGGAAAAATACTTTGAGAAAAATATTAAAGTCCTTTATTCTGACAATGGGGGAGAATATCACGCCTTAGAAAGCTATCTTACTACTGATGGAATCTCACATCTCACCTCCCCATCCCCACACTCCGGAACATAATGGTTACGCTGAGAGACGACACCGTCATATAGTTGAAACAGGATTATCCCTCCTAGACCATGCACAACTTCCTATAGAGTTTTGGTCATATGCCTTCACCACCGCTGCTTATTTAATTAATCGGCTTCCCACCCAACTCTATCTCATCAATCTCCTTTCCAATGTCTTTTTGGGATGTCTCCTAACTACTCTTAAGTTGCGAAGTTTTGGTTGCTTATGTTATCCGTGGCTTCGACCCTATGCGTCTCACAAGCTAGACTCCAAGTCCACTCCATGTATTTTCATTGGATACTCCAAAACTCAAAGTTCTTATCATTGTTGGGACCCCATCACACTCAAAGTCTACACTTCTCGACATGTTAGATTTGTTGAAAATGAATTTTCTTACCGTAGACTCACTGACCAAACTATTCTGCCATCTACGCCCAGCCCAGACTCATGGTGCCCCTTGGTTTTGCCCCTATTCCTGCCCACTACAACTTTGCCTCCCCAACAACCCAATGCCACACCCACCTCTCCTGCACCTGATCAGGCCCAGCTCACAACGTCTCTGCCCACAGTCGCACCCACACCTCCTTCCTCCTCCTCAGCAAATAACACCCAGCCCACCCCACCATTTACTAACAACCGAACCCACACAAACAACTCAGCCCACTACTGCCCCTAATCTTCCAATACAACCAGCCCAAAGGATCATTACTCGGTCCAAAAACAACATCCATAAGCCTAATCCCAAATACCTACACCACACCATGGTTCTTGCCAAACCCACCGAACCTACTACCGTGGCTCAAGCATTGAAGGACCCCCTATGGTGTAAGGCAATGGAAGATGAGATCAAAGCTTTGCATAGGCTTGACACTTGGGACTTGGTGTCACCAGAAAACACCCAAAACCTTGTAAAATGCAAATGGGTATTTCGTATTAAATACAAACCGGATGGCACAATTGAACGTTACCGAGCTCGTCTTGTTGCCAAAGGTTTTCAACAGAGACCCGGAATTGATTACACGGAGACCTTCAGTCCGGTTGTAAAACCTGGCACAATTTGGACCTTACTATGTCTTGCGGTCACGAATAAATGGCATTTTCGGCAGCTTGATATCAACAACGCGTTTCTTCATGGAACGCTACAGGAGGACGCTTACATGTCACAACCTCCAGGTTTTGTTGATATGGCCCTCTCGACCCGTGTGTGTAAATTACGAAAGGCGATATATGGCCTCAAACAAGCACCTCGGGCTTGGTACACTGAACTCACCAACTTCCTCTTAAGTACGGGCTTCAAGCGATCCATTGCCGATACCTCACTATTTATTTTGCACCATGCTACTACACCAATTTATTTAATTGTGTATGTGGACGATATTATTGTAACTGGTCCTAATGCTACTAACCTTGATTTATTCATTAAAAGCTTGGCTAATAGATTTTCATTGAAGGATCTTGGTGCATTATCGTACTTTCTAGGTGTTGAAGTCACGCACGCCTACGAGCAAGGGGTTATTTCTCAGTCAAAGGAAATACATCATTGATCTTCTGGATCGAGTGAGTATGCTCCATGCTAAGCCCACTCCAACTCCCTTGATTGTCACTCATGGGCTATCATCCACCTCTGGCGGCGACCTTCTTGAATCACCAACAGAGTATAGAGCTGCAGTTGGTGGTCTACAGTATCTCACTTTGACGAGACCCGACGTCGCCTTTGCCGTTAACAAGCTTTCTCAATTCATGCATAAGCTAAGGAGTGACCATTGGGCAGCCTTAAAACGCCTCATGCGCTACTTATGTGGTACCTTGGACAAGGGTATCAACATTTATAGTGATTCACCACTTCACCTTCATGCCTTTTCCGATGCGGATTGGGCCGGTGACAAAGATGATTACACTTCCACCATGGGTCATGTAGTATTTCTTGGTCATAATCCTCTTACTTGGAGTTCCAAAAAGCAAAAATCATTGGCACGATCATCCACCGAGGCAGAATATCGAGCTGTAGCCTCCACTATGGCCGAAATCATGTGGGTCCGAAATCTCCTTACTGAATTGGGTGTTAATCTTTTGAGTACTCCAGTCATCTATTGTGACAATCTTAGTGCCACGCATCTCAGTGACAATCCGGTGTTCCATTCGAAGATGAAACACTTGGCTCTTGCTTATTATTTCATTCGAGAACAAGTACAAAATGGTACACTTCGTGTCATTCATGTTCCCACAGGTGATCAGCTAGCTGACTTTCTTACCAAGCCGTTGTCACGACCTCTCCTTGATCTTCTACTGTCCAAGATCGGACTATCAGAGAGACCGTCCGTCTTGCGGGGGCATGTTGGAGATAAGAGTTGACATAGTCTATGTTATTATCTCTCAGTTGTTGTATATGATGAATATACCTTGTTAGTTAGGCTAGATTGATTTCTATCCCTTATTGTTAGCCACTGCTATGTATAGATATGTATAGATTTAGTCTATCTTTATCCTTGTTTCAGCTTCTCATACGTGTAGCTATTTATATTATAATATTTACATTGTATAATAATAATCATCATTTTGTAAACCTTACATAATGAGTTTGTAAAATTACTTGTTGCAGGTGCTACACAAAATTCAATCAGAGTTGCTCAGGTGTGTTAAACTTCCTAAAATTAGCTCTTAGCAACAAAGTTATGTGGTTACTAAAGGAGTAACTTGAACTTCTTGGTTGCAGTGGATGCTTCAAATTCCTGGCGCCACCAGTTACATTGGAAAGGACAAGTTTGGCGATGAGATGAAGGAAAATACAAAACTTGCTGGTGTTAATGTAGGCTCTTTTTTCTCAGATTCCCCCTTAATCATCATGATCATCTTCATTTGCCCTTTATTTTAAATTAAAAAATACCATGATTCATCTTTTACAAAGTAATGAGCCTCGAGTGGTAATACTCTCAGTGTTATAATTCTTAATGTTATCATATATCTGGTGACTTCAGGTTCACTATTACGAGGATGAGTCTGCACCAACGGGTACTTGTGCTGTTTGTGTAAGGGGTGGTGAAAGGTCAGCAAACATACTCATAGTTTTTATGATCCTTTATGGTCCTGCCAAATTGCTATATAGTCATCCCTTTTTTAATCCCCTGATACTAGTTACATTTTGAAATTGGCTTTTCATACGGTTGTTTAGATGGGCCAACAAGATTTTGCATCAACAATATATGCAGGTCTCTTGTTGCCAATTTGTCAGCTGCAAATTGCTACAAATCTTAACATTTGAAGAAAGCAGAAAATTTGGCACTGGGTACTATGTTATGTTTGTTCAAGTTCTCTCTTTATTTAGTTGTACACTTTTTGACCTAACTTGATTGTTCTTGGACAGTTGAAAAGGCCAAGTATTTCTACATCACCGGGTTCTTTCTCACTGTTTCACCCAAGTCCATTCTCCTTGTAACTGAGCATGCAGCTGCGAATAATAAGGTTTGTCATTTGCAATACAAGAAGAACATCCCTTTTATACGAAGTTTGCTAGCAGCCAGCTTCTGCATGATACAGCACCTAATATTCATATGCAGGTCTTCATTATGAACCTTTCTGCTCCATTTATCTTTGAGTTCTTCAAGGATACACAAGAGAAAGCTTTACGGTATGCTCAATGACCTAATTTTATGCTATGATTTTACTGAAAAATAGGAGATACAAATTTATAGCTTGCGACTCTTTTTGGTTTCAGGTATATGGACTTTATTTTTGGCAACGAGACAGAAGCAAGAACATTCTCAAAAGTCACGGCTGGGAGGTAATGCTTCCTTGCCACTAGAGTTATGACTTGTTTATTGACATTTAGCCGACTCCAGTGCTATGACTGGACCAGACTGACGATGTTGAGGAAATAGCGATAAAAATCTCTCAGTGGCCAAAGGCATTTGGAACGTACAAGAGGATTACAGTTATTACTCAGGGTGCAGATCCAGTGGTGGTTGCTGAGGATGGAAAAGTGAAACTGTTCCCCGTGATACTGCTACCCAGAGAGAAACTTGTTGATACCAATGGCGCAGGTATGTTTCCAAAGGCAAAAAGATATACTAATAAGCATTTATACCTATGGTAGTTAGGACTAGGGCTAATTATAGCTGCTTCTGTATATCGTCACACACGTACACCTGATCAATGAACTAAATTTGAAATATTTATCCTATTGTCTGGTGTTTCATGCTACTTCTAATCCCACTTGATCTCACTTTCAGTAGAATTGTACCCACAACATCAACTTTTAACTAGTTTTTTATTTGTAGGGGATACATTTGTTGGAGGATTTCTCTCTCAGATGGTTCAAGAAAAACTGATTAAAGACTATAAGATCCGGGTGTTATGCAGCAAATGTCAGCATCCAAAGGTCGGTCTGGCTGCACATACCCAGAGAAGCCTGATTATTCTTCATCTTCCAGGGCCATTGTGGTCAATATTTAAACTTTGACTTTTGCAAAACTTGTTTTTTTTTTTTCTTTTTATCTTTTTTTGCTGATGCTAGTCACGATTTTTGCTATTTGAAGCCAGCCATCATGATGATGCCTAGCAAAATTTTACAGTTCACTTTCTGCTTTACTTGCTCTATATGATATCTCATTAATTGATTCAAATCCAATTTATAGGCAATGCCTTTGACCTGATGACAACTTTGAGCTACCTTACAGAAGTAAGAAACAAGGAAAATGTAATGTGCAGCAGTCCTATAATAAAAATCCATTTTTTTTTAAAAAAAGATGTATTTATAATTTATTCTGAGCACAAAATCCGAATGCTGTGTCCAGGCACCCCTTTATAAGGGCTGTAATGGGGTGATTTATGGATTTGGAAATACTTTGTAAACTTCATATGTTTTTTAAGGGGAAAAAACTTTAGTAAGTTCTAATCGAATAAATTCTCTTCTTTTTTTTCTTCCTTTTTTTTGGGGTTGGGGTGGAGGGGGGGGGGTACAAAGGTGGCCCAGAGGCCTATTAACAAGCGAATAAAACCTTTACTTACAATCATTGTCATCTAAAATGCTAAGGAGATTAGCTACATTACATAACTAATAACAGAAGAGGTACTATGTCCTATTTCAGCAAGTAAATCTGCACATGCATCTGTTTTCAGACATGGTTAATTCTAACATTCCGAGGCATTCAAGCTGGATGAAAAGTCGCTGCTGCGTATACATCAATTGGCATAGTGTACAAAAGGTTAGCATTATAATTTTACGGTTAAAAACTGGTGAATAGAAGAATTTAGTGAATGAATAGCTAGCTTTGTGAATGAACAACCACCCCACCCCACCCCTTAAATACACAAAAGGATCCTTAGATTTTGTGGGGATGTAGCACATCCAACAACACTAAGAAAAACGTCCTCTTGGCAGGGGATGCCGAGTTTAGAGGCAGCTGTGAAATCATATTCTCGTCGAGCTTCATCAAGAAGTGGCTTGAAGAGTGGGTGGTCAAGTAAACTGATTCTGATTACAAACCTCTTCTGCTCTTCACCTACATACACTACCAGGTGACCCTTTGGCACATCTCTGGGAACAAACTTCTCCTCATGCCACAAAACCATTTTACAGCATTTGTCACAAGGTGCAACATGCCACTTTTTTAGGACTGCTTTGAGAAACTTCATTTTCATAATATTCTTCAGGTATGTTTATATTTCTGTGTAATATATATATATATATATAGAGAGAGAGAGAGAGAGAGAAGTGAAATTTTAAGGTGGTGGTACTAAATATTGGCAAAAGGTTTATATAAGAGTGCAAATGGGAAAAGCCATTATTTAGAGAAGACGAAATGATAGGGGAGATATAATGTACATGTAGGTGAGACCGTGTGAGTATGATACGAAATTTAAATCTGCTGGATGGCTGCGCGTTGCTACGCTGTACGTACGTACCTCTCTTCTTCATGGTACTCCGTACTGCATCTTCATACGAACATGTATTGCATGATTCCCAGTTTCACATAATAAGTAATTCACAAAATCACGTGTCATATAATTAGGGGAGTAGTATGATGGTATGTGTTTTAATATTTTTACACGATTTTCTCTCGTATGCGGAAAGAAATTATGTCAAAATATTGAGTACAAGAATGAAAATATCAATTCCCTATAAAAAGTAGTGTGCATTGCACTTTGCCCGGAAAGCTTACCCCATGCCTCTTTCATATCTTATGATCTATCCCTCTCTCATCTTGGGGCCAGTCCTAATTAAAATCTAGCATCATGCTCTGTTCTCACACAATAGAGAGAGGGAGAGAGAAAGAGAAAGAGAAAGGAGAGAAGAGAGATCGTCCAAGTGGGGCACGTAAGCTTTCGGCTAGGTTTGACCAACAGTTGGTGATGTGCAAGAAAATGGGGGTTTATAGTATTTTAAGGATGAGTTGCAGTTCTTCTCTACCTGAAGATCATAACTACCAACTTGCACTAAATGTATTAATCATCTAACATAATCACATATTTTTAGATTATATTAAGTTAACGATGAAATAATATTGTATTGAAAATGACATAAGATAAGTTGATTTAGGTGCTATAAAAAAGGAAAAATATAACTTTTCTCTTTCTCTTTTCTTTAATTCATTTTTTGTCTAATTATATATCTAAAAATATAGTGCAAGCGCGTACTCCCCCGTACAAGATTGTAATTTATTTGTGTGCCGTTACCACCTCCGCCAATTTTGAATTGGATAAGCTATCATCTCTCTGCTCTCTGACCCAACATGCTGGAGCAAACGTTAATTGGCCAAAGTCGGTTCAAATTTCTTACTCATACTTCCTTTATTTTATCTCCCATCCGGGAAGGTCAACGGCTCATTGATATATGGATGGATGGATGATCTCTTAATTACAAAGTTTATGGGCATTTTGAATTGTGCAATGGCATACCATACAAGTCCACATTCATGGTGAGAATTTTCTTCCAAGGACACCACACCGAAAATGGCATATTATTATTATTATTATTATTATTATTATTATTTTAATTTATAAAATATAAAAGCAAAATGTTATTAAAAAAATAAAAACAAAAAATATGTATTATTTATAACATGATTGATTTGATTTGATTGGAGGAGATTTTCTCTTGGCAATAGGTGGCGCCATCCCATGCTACCAGCTCTGCTGGGTGCAGGCAGCAATCATACTCCCATCATTTTATGGACTGTTTTTCCTCCCCATGCCATGCGCTTCTTTTCATTTTCATACCCTATCCAAAAGCAATAGTAAAATCTTAAACCATTGCTTAATTCCATCACCCATTTTCAGTCATAACTAGGAATTTTTCACTAGTACACTCGCATATGAGAAATGGCCTGGCCCCGACTCAATCTTATGAGGTTAACATTTCAATCCCCTTTACCAAAAGGAAAGGATATACTAGAATATGTGACCAGCACTACACTATCACATTCTGTCTGGTATTAAGGTCAATTTAATGACTCGTATCGTATATTTAGTGTGAGAGTATAGTGAGCGTTATAGCCTCAAAGAAAAGGCCCTAAGAGTTCCCATTGGAGGCAAGAGGCTCACAAAAGTCACCACCACTTCAGCTGAACCCTTTCAGTTTATATAAATAATACCCCAGACAAGTGTATGTACTTCATTATGTGCAGATTTTTACCCATCCCAATAAGTAACTGAGAATATAGTCATAGTTAAAATATATTCTACGACACAGTTTGACAAAAGTTTAGTTTTATTTAGAGCTTCTGCCCCCGTATTAGTAATAAACTGCAGCTCGCATAAAGGGTCTCTACTAGCCTACTCAAGTACAGTTTTCCTATGCACAATTCTCCTGCTGATATGGAGTGGGCTGCTCGTTCTTCTGGCAGCATGGGAGGGGGAGAAGGCATGGCGAGCATGTGAAAACTTGGATTTATCATCTCTCGGGCATGGATAAATCATGGCCAGTTCACTCACACGCCGCAGCATAGACTTAGGCAAGGGACGCCAGGGCTGGTTCCGTCTTTTCTCATTCTGCATCAACCATATTTCTGGTGCTTAAATATTTATTTTCAGACGGCCAAGTCATATTTAAATATTTATTTAGCTTCTAAATAAGTCCAACCATAAAATCTGCTCGGCAAAGGTATCATCATTAATCATAGCAGTTATCAAAAGCACATTGGTGGTAGAAAAGGAAAGAAAAATGAGAAAAACAACTGAAACCAACCTCTTTCTTGCTCTGTTCCTCTGCACAGCTTGCTTTTAAAAGATTACGCCATTTGTCCTGTCAATTTGGCAAGTCATAATTGAATCTCAACAATTTGGGGAGCCATTAAGTTGAATAAAGCATAAGGACCACCCAGCATTCTACTAGTGTGATGACAGATGGTACCTTACCTTAAGATCAACAGGTGTGCGATGAACAGAAGATGAGAATAATAGCCTCTTTATCTGAGTCCATCTCCCAACTCCATATTCCGAAACACCATCGATCAATTTCCTCACCTCTAAAATAGTCCACAATTTATGATGCTTCCTCTGACCACCATCCTCTTCAGATATTATTGTTTTCGCGGAGTCACATTTTGACCGATCTGGAGAAGTCTCCACGTCAGTTTTTTGCACCTGAGCATGGGAATTAAATTTTCAATATAAGTTAGAAAGCATTCTGAAGCCATCGCAACATGTCTAAGTGAATTAGAATAAATACTGAATTATTTTCCTCATTTCACTATACTAGCATAATTTATCTTTTCACTATACTTTTTGACGTTAGCCGCACAGTCATTTCTGTATGACCCAGCTTAACTGTAGAAGAGAATGGATAGTGCATTATTTGAGATTTCTGATCTTAGTTAGGTAAAGGAACATGTATCCTAGATGCAAACGAGATATTGATAAGAAACAAGCATAGCTATTGAGATTTCCGATCTTAGTTAAGTAAAGGGACACATAATTCCTAGATACTATTGTAGACAAACAAGCATAGCAGATAATTCAGCATATATATTGAAAACAAACAGCAAGACTGGATTTCGAAGTAAGCCCAAAATTTTCCTCATATTCAAGAATTAACATGATATGCATTTGGTCATGGCCAGACACTAGTAAAGCACTTGGTCTTTCCTTTCTTCACCAACTCAAATTCTTAATGCTTTTATCCTATCCAGTCCTAATGGACGTCAATGCTAATATAAATACAAAACAAATATAATGACAGGATGCTTTCAAATATATATACTATAGTTATGTATATGTGCATGTAGAGACGGGGAGGAAGAGAGAGGAAGGAGATAAAATTTCACTCGAAGATGAAAATTTAAAGTTCAATGGAAGGTTAGAAAATTAAATGTCAGAACAATATTTTCCTTACCTCAATGAAAGCACGTTTTTTCCGACGTTCTTCCCGTCCTTTTGAGTCAAATGGTACTTGAATAGCTTTGCTAAAAGATTCATCAGTTGTCCAAGATCCCATATGACGGTGATTAAGATGTCTAACTTCCGGAGACTTTCCTTTTGAAGTAGAGGTAGAAATCTCACATCTGCTCTTTGAAGTAGAGGTAAAAATTTCACGTCTCTTCCTAGAGTATCTTGAATTTTGTTCTGATGATTCATCAATGTACCTCAGTGTGGGTTTACGTGATCTCTTCTGTGTAAAACGAGCACAGACATTGCTATCCTGGGCAGAGCTCTCAGTTATTACATCCTGCACACTTTGACCTTCTGTTTCTACATCTTGGGCAATGGGTCTACCCTTATTTTGTACAATCATTGTGGAGTATGACATTTCACTACAGCTAAGACCCGAAGTGAAGGCGGTGTCTTTCTCATTATCAGAACTAACACCCTTTACCAATAGATTTGAAACATCCGCCAGCTTTTCAACAGTTTGAGACACATATGAAGTAGGGCACTTTAACCACTTGGCCTCATTTGATGTTCCAAACTCACATTTGGAATTCACATTTCTATTTAATTCACAAATGGTCTTCTCAACTAAATTATTCTGGCATTCAGGTACCAGAGTGGATGACGAATCCAATATACCATTAACACCACTACTAAACCTTGAGATCTGACTGTCTGAACCTGAGTTCCCCAAATGGGAATCATAATCGATATTGGCAACATCTTTGGCAAATCCAACGTCTGTACTCGGATCATGACACAGTGGAAAAACATAAAACCAAATGGTAGTATATCAAATATCATCACCGGAAACAACATAAGATTGGCCATATAAAATTTCACCTATAAGATAATCTTCACATGTAGTAAAGATACCATTTGCTGCTTGAAGATGTCCTGCTTGAGCTTCGGGTAGCATTCCATCAAGTATCTAACAAATATTCTCATTAAGATAATCATAGAAACAGCTTAACAATTAATTTCTTTATTTTTTATTTTTTTATTTTTTATTTCATGATAGTATTTTTTTTATATAAGAAACAGCTTTACATATATTATCAATCTCTTCTCATGGAGAAACTGCTTTATATTAGATTCTAAACACAAAAGCAATGTATGGGTGATGTTTAGGTCTATTCATTGTCCACCTCCCTCCGCAATTCTCACAGCAGAAACAATTGTGAAAAAAAGCAAGACAGCTTGATGCAGTGCAGCCCAAGCCAATGACAATGACAGAGATATAGATGCAATATAAAAGAACAAGATTAAACTATGCAGTGAGTGAATAATTACAAAAATAGATTTAAGTTGAATTATTTGAGGATCTTGGAAATTCTGTTTTGAAAGAAGGTATCTTAAATATGTAAATACTCAAGCATTCAGATGAAAATATCACCAATAAAATTTAACATGTTCAACTGAAGTTATATTTGGAATTTTTTACTTTTAAAAATAGGGGGGGAAATTACCTCTACTGCAACTCCACAAAAAAGGACAAAAATTAAATTGTCATACTTTGTGCCATGTCAAATAAAATTGTAATTCTCGCTAATACTATATTCACTTTCCAAAAAGTTAATGGGGCATCTTGAACCCCCATAACGTACCACTTAAACAAAAATGCACGTAACTTCAGTTGCACTTTCTTTATGAGGATATCCATATATTTTATTAAGTTTGAAGTCAATAACCCTGGTTCTGATTCTGTGCCTAATTTGTCAAAGTTGTAGTTCATATAAATATGACAATTCATTAGCCTTTATACGGTCAAGGCATACAAGCTCAATCATCAGTGCATTATCATATGCAATTGCAGAAATCAATATTGAAGCATCACATATGCCACCTGATAGTTCCTTGTAGGTGTTGTAGTGGTCTATTAGAGGGTGAAGTTGGTGGGAGGTGTACGTTCAGAATACAAAAAGGGATCAGACATGTACAGCCCTTAAAAATGTGCCACTAACTGAAACTAGTGAAGCTCTTTGTCTTGTTCTGACACTGAGATGGATGGGGCATCAAAAATAAAATTTCATGGACTAAAGTATCTCTACAATTTTTACCTATGGAAAAGAATAAGAATAATTTTCTGTTATAGCATGAGAATTACTTATGCTACTCTATGTGGTAGTGCAGTGAGGGAGTCGTGGCTTATAATGGGCAAGTGCGCACCTTGACTTTGAGGGAAAGAAAAACTAAAGAGATAAATATGCTTTTCATATAAATACAGTAAATTTCCAATTATTGGAACTTTGACCCCCTTGATTTTGAATAAAATTGCACTAGTATATGCAGTAAATTTTTTAAAAAAAAATTGTTGAACACTAGTAGATCTTTAAACCATTTCATAACCATGTTACATGCTAAATTAACACCGCTCAATAATATATTTAAACGTAAAAGAAGGGGAAAAGGACCATGTAAGGCATAATAATGGTGGTGGTAATTATATAACTGATCAAATCAAATCAACTATTTGCTTTAATTGCATTATCCCGGATAGATCGTCACCGAAAATGAAGGATTCATTGATTATCATACAAAATGCATGAATAAATGAAAACAATTATTTTGTATGACGTCCAAATATACACCAGAAATGGGAAAAAATACCTTGAGTTGTTCTCTATCTTCTCTTTCCCCAGTAGCATTAAGATGTGGCCCACCTTCTTAAGAAAAAAAAAACATAACTTATTATTAATAAACTAAATAAGACAGAACAAACACCAAAAACCAAACAGTCAAGTGTCTAACATCACTAATAGCATATATATGGTTTTCAATAATACTCATAATCTGCTTCCATGGATTTGGTAAAAATATAATCTATACATGAGCCTTCAAATATAGAACTCCTAAAACCGCCATCATTTAGAAAAGGAGTACGTTGATATTGGTAAATGTCACACCAACCTTTTTAATCGCATTATTCACACCTATAACACCTGCCTGTGAAAAAACTGCATTCATTTTTGTCTTCATTTTCTTATAGGTTGCTTAATGCTTATGTAGTGATGTGGGTGGTAAAGGCTAGAGTTGTACTGAATTTTTGTGAAAATTACTATGTTGAATCTTTGGCAAGGCAATAATCCATAAGTAAAAACACTCTTCATAGCAACTCTCTTTGCTTCTTCAGATAACTCCTCTAATAACATTTTTCATAATTTCAATTACAATTATATTCGAGAAAAGAAATGTCAATATCATTAATCTAATAATAATTTCAGTATCTAGGTCATACCGAATTTTCCAGAAAAAACTATGTTTGTCATGCACTTTTCTTGATTCTCCATGTGAAAACCTAAGACACCATCCATTGAAGGATTATGGTTTTGAGATTCCACGAGTAGATATTGGACCTCAATTACTTCCTCATTTGAAGCAGAAAGAAAATATTCTTCTTCCTGAACCTAAAGAACAAGTAATTTGAGAATATATTTAAGGGATGTTAGAAACATGAGTAATGAGTTCAAGGAGATTACTCAAGTGGAAACACAACTAAATCATGTGTTATATACATGCAAACTAGAGCACATTGTCAAAAAGTTAGGGTCATGCTGTCAATTATCTTATATGGATTGCTGCTTTTCTTTCTTTACCCCCCCCCCCTTTATGGGGATCCACGAAGTGAACAACATTAGGGGTGAGCATTTTTTTCGGTTTTTTCGGTATTTGGGTTAACCGAACCGGTTCGAACCGGTCGGTTCGGGACAAAAACAAACCGGTTCGGGATCGATATAAATAACCAGTATATACCGATTATTCGGTACCGGTTTCGGGAAGATATTTTGGAGGTTCGGTATGTACCGAACCGATATATACCGAACAGATGAAAAGCCAATACCTAATTGGTTTGAGGACATCAACAATTTGAAATAAAGAAACTCTGTCAATAAATCTCAGTATTTAACACGGATAAAGAACTGTCGCCACAACTCTGTCAATCCGAAAGAGAGATTGTTATGATCTAATCTATATCTCAAAAGGAGGGAAGGTTCATTTACCTGATTTTAGCCATTGAAACCCCAGCAGCTTTCAATACTTCGGATAGAATTACTAAATAAATTAAGAACATAAATTAAAAAATACAGAACAAACAGAATAACAATAGAAAGATCAGTAAGATGGGAGGTTGAATGTATCTGAACAGGGTATATATATTGGTATCGATGCAGAGTTGACGACGATGCTCACAAAATGATGAATTCTCAAGACGCCATAACCCCAACTTTCTTTCATATTCTTAGTTAAATAATTAGTCCAATAACATTTTTATTTAATTTGGGCTTTCAGTTTTTTTAATATGGGCTTTGGAATTTTGATACAATCAACACTAAATAACAGCAATATTAAGCAGAAACTTCCCACTGTATCCAAGTGTTCCCTCATTGGGCTGAAATGAGACCACACTAGAAGGGCCCATTGATTGGGCTGCAACATGACCACATTACAAATTTTTCTCCTTCAACCGGTACAAAATATAGGTATAAACCGGTACCGAACCGAGTAACCGGTTCGGGATACCGGTCTAATCGGTACCGGTACGTAACTTTGGTTACTTTCGGTATTCGGTACAGTTCGGTACGGGCCGGTTCGGTTCTGTAATTTACCGATGCACACCCCTAAACAACATAGCACAAATTGCTTAGAGGTAGGAGTAATCTCCTCCATAGCAAGATTCATAGGTGATGTTTTCTTATTGACTTATTGAAAAAGGATGTGCAACATGATTTTCATGTCTTCTATCCTACTAGGTAACAATTTAGTTGATTTAAACATATAATAGTAGTGGTACCAATATATCCATCCATTCAAAAATTGAGCGTCCACATCTAAAAAGTCGAACATTTTTAAAATTTTGATTTTAACATAATATTTGCCAAGATAATAAGTTTTGGACAACGATTTAAAAAGTAGACTCTCATTTTTCTGGACAGGGAAGTGTAAAAATGAAATTTTGAGGCTCCCTCTGAGAATTTTTTTTTTCTAACCTAAGTAACTTTTGAACTTTATTTCTTTTCTTTGAATTTTTTGAAGGTATAAGGGAAAAAAAGTCAAAAAAATTACGTCAAATGGTAAAAATCAAAAGGCTAAGGATGAAGGAAATATTAGAATAGGCAAAATTCTGCATTTACTAAAAACTAATTTGCCAGGACTCTACTGTGTTATTAATACTATAAAGTCTATTGATTTCACCATATCGAACTGATAAATAAGCTCGAGTCATAATGAAGAAAATTTTAAAGGGATCAAACAATAGACAAGTTCCACATTCACAATCGAATCCCACAGATTTCAAAAAAACAGAGCATCAAAAATGAACAATCTAGATCAAACAGATAAAGCAATAAAGAAAAAGAAAAAGTAGAGTGAAATAGAACAGAAAACATATCTTCATGTCTTGGTGAAAATAATACTTAACCAATCTTCAAATCTATGAAACTTATTCGCCCATATAAATATATGCATGTACAAACAGATATGTTTAAAGTATAATGTGAGTTAAAGCTGACCTGATCCATCAGTGATATACTGGAAGGAGCTCAGAAACTCCAAATAAACCGAAAATTAAGCTCAGATGAACCTGTTCTGAGCTCAATCAGCCAAAATCAATTAATTCGGAGTTTGCATGAAGGTATCAGAGAAATGCGAGTAGCTATTTACAGAGAGAAAAGAGCTCGCAACAGCTAAAAAAAACGAAGAATTGCCAAAGAGCATGAGGAAGAAGGAATATTGATAAGAGAGAGCACATAATTTATTAGGCGGAACCCAAACGTTTATTCGAACCTGTAGTTTAATCTATTATTAGAGTCCGCCTTGCACGCGCCAGATTTGACATCGACACTGTGCGTGCTTTTATTCGTTTTGTTCTGTTCTACTGACGTAATAATAATTTATTTATTTTTTAAGAAACGTAGTAATAATTTGATTAAAGGTCACTGCAGTATTACAATTGTTTTGATAATTATATTTTCCAGATTAAATACTTACTAATTCAATCAATTAAAACTTTTTGAACCAAAATTTGAAATATCTAATTTTGAGATAATTAAAATATTACAAGTCATTTACACATATTATGATTGTTCAAGCTTACTAAAATATACTCCACATCCTCCTTCGTAAAATTTAAGAATACCTTGAAATTAAAATTACTGTATGTAATTTATTTGTTAGGGCTAATATGGTATGGACAATAGACACAATAGTTATTAGAAGAAACAAATGTCCAAATATATTTGATTGTCGCATCCCAACACTCTCGTTAAAGAATTTTGTTATATATTGAGAAAGTTTTCAGTCTAATTATGACGTATATATATGCATGTGTGATGGATAAGAATTGAGAAAGATATTATTATAATTTATTTTATATTATATCGCATATATTTTCACCTTAGTTGCAATCGAACTTTATTAAATATTTGTCACCATTTATATAATTTTCCACTGTTAAAAGAGATTCAAAATGGGAGGAGTGAATGTAATACCCGAGAGTTTTCATATATTATTAAATAATTATATTAATGGAAATGAGAATTTATTTGAATATAAATGATTTTGTGTTATGAGAATGACTAATTCAATTATATTAAATTGAATATCTATGACAATTGAGAAATTGGTGGAGTTTGCGATAAACTCGTTGATTGCCTTGTGTGGCACAGAGACGTAATATAAGAATGATTATATTAATTTAAGCGAACAATTAATCTATATTAATTTAAGCGAACAATTAATCTATATTAATTGTTAATCGTAGAATATTAATTAATTGTCATCATAGAATAATTGTTATAAAATATTAATGGTGATTGATAAATAATATGTGATTATTATTATTGCAAGAAATATAATAATAATAATGAGCAACGTATTTATAAATATAATAAGATTTATATTAAAGTAATGATTAATCATATAAGGGTTAATTAAATTGTTATGAAGATTAACAATTATATTAATTGATGAAGGATGTGTGTATATTATTAATTAATAAGATGAGTAATTCTAAGTGCAAGCATACGAATTAAATGTATAACATATATTAGCTAACTATGTATTATGTGAAGTGTAATATGACACTATTATATGATAAGGCTTATTAAACTATATGAGCTACTTGATTAATAGCCTATGTGACAATATGTATGTAAGTATACATTAAAATATTGTATCATAAATATAAATAATAATTGATGAATATTTATATATATAATGGAATAATAAAATTTAATAAAGAAAATAATGTGATGTGATTATATCCGGTATTAATAAATGTACATGGATGATATGGATGTTACATTGCCATATCACATCTATTACCCTGAGATATTAAGCATGTGACTTACATTATAATCTAAATATATAGTATGAATATATATATATATATATATATATATATATATATAATAGTCTAAGTGTATGATATATGGCCTTAGTGCTAATACACTTCATATTGGAAATGCTGAGTATATGGCCTTGTCCCATTTTATTAAACACAAATCTTGTACACGTGAAATGCATCATGAAGCTAGCCTACTCTCTTCTCTCAAACTCAGCATTCTAGCCATCATGATCATGAAGGGAGTGGGTGGAATAGTGGAGATCACCAACTAATTACCAACTCCCTCTTATCTAGCAAACATTCCTATAATCTGTTAGTTTAATTTTGGATGTAATTGCATTGCCTGGTTATGAAATTCTTCTATAAATATAACCCATCCTCTTCCTAATTCATTTGCTGAGAATTTTGGCTAAGTAAGTTAAGAGTTATATATATATTTATCAGTGTTCTTGAGTAGCAGCAAGTTCAGAATCTAACAGAAGGTATAATACAGTTTCCTTGTTATTCATTTTCGTTTTCTGTCAAAAGTTCTAATTCTTGATTATGCAAAATTGGATTGCAATTGGATTGTAGAGCACTTATTTAGTTGTTATGTGAACTTATATACATGTTTAAATTATAATGTAGTTGATTATAATCAAATTCGTGAAGTAATTTGGCATTTGGCCTGGAAGTCTGCCGACGCAGGCTGTTCTTGAACTGAACCGGACACGGCGCAGTTGCGCCGGTATTACACTGCGGCGCAGCGCAGCTGCGCAGGTCCCCTGCTGCAGTTTTTGATTTTCTGCTTGCTTCCTGCTATATGATAGTTCTTGCATTGACGTACATGAAGCATGCTAGCATGACTAACTTATATGTATAGATACGTAGACCTAAAATGATCTTTTTCTATTACGCTTGTGTTCATGGTTGATGAAAAGTATAGTTTTTCAAAACAAACTTAGAACTTTAATACAAGACTTTGACATATGTGTATGATATCAATGTTCTGACTTATACGATATCTTGACCTTGCAAGCATATTATTATGATCTAGGAAAGCATGAAAAACATGTTAATAGATGTATACATGTTTCGTAAGGTATCATGAGCACGTGGATTGCGTTAAATGAACTTTACTAGTGAAAGTATAAGTTTTGAACCTAAATCTTGATATGTTATATCGAAGTCTAGATTCTGATCATTATGAACATGTTGGATAATGTTTTTAACCTCACTAATGTGTCATACAAGCACGTGTGTACATACCATGCTAGGTGCCATAAAGACTAAATGAAGTATGATTTCAAAATCAATAGCAATGCTAGTAATATGTATGTGGTAAAGATATTCATGAACATGCCTAAAACACGTTACACGACCACCTTATGTGTGTACATGACAAGTATGATAGCTTCGTGGTTTCATGACCTTGAATGGCTTTAAGTTATTGAAAGTATTGACTTAGAATCTTTATCACATATATTTGAAACGAGGAAAGATTGCACAAATATAAAAGTATCTTTTAATATGTTTATATGCTATGTGGTGTTGTTGGCTTGCATGACCGGACAGAAATCATAAGGCACAGCTCAGCCTTGGCTTGGCCAGAGGGCTGCGCAGCTGCGCTGGCCCTAGGCTTAGCCATGGCGCAGCTGCGCCGTTCTGAAATCTAAATTGTTGAAATCTACTTGTTCTGGTCATGTCAGTTAGTGTAAATTGTTGTTCAAAACTGCTAGAAATGGTTTACACCCTACTGATATGTGTATATATGTGATGATTAAGTAATAAGATAATGTTTCACTTATATAATGGGTCAAAGGATCATAACCACTTGAGCATGATGAGTTGCTATAGTATCAGTTATGTTATAACTATGTACTTAATTCGTGATAACTTATAATCTAATGAGTATAAGTATGACATGTGACTAAGATAGTAACATATATGTATATTGAGTAATAAGTTTGTGTAACGGATGTGTTAACTAATGAAAATCCTATACATGTAATATATTATAAATAGGATTCCAAAGTGTTGACTAGCTTTACGTGAGTAAACTACGCATAAGGCAAGTATCCTAAACCCTTGCATTACTTTATTCAACGGATATCGTAAGCGAGTATCTAAACCTTATCTCTTTAGATGCAAGTATTCTATCTTTGTATATTGCGAACTAGTTTTCTACTTAATCGTTGAATTGAATTAGCATACTTGAACTCTTATTTCATTAAAGCTATTATTCATGTTGAACTTAGTATTGTTCTTGAATATTGTGAAAGTGTCTATGCCATTTGATTCGGCTAGACTTATTTTATTGAAAAGCGACCCAAACCAATTGATTGGTGCGGGATCTTGTATTTGACTGAGAAGAACAAACTATAACTGTCGGAGAACCGACGCGCGCACTTGAGTATGATTGATTGTTATGCATAACGATGGTGCTTTAGGCTGATCACCTGCTGTACCTGTTTTTGTTGAATTTTCAGTTTATTACTGTTAATTCTAGTAGAAGTTCATAGTCCTTAGCGACTGCTCAGTATTCAGTTATCTTGAAATCTTGAATTGATTTGTTATTGAATCACATTGATATTATTCTGTCCTTAGCGACTATTATTGAAAACTGTTGATATTCTTGTTATCCTTGAACTATCAAACTTTGTTATACCCTTTCAAAAATTAAGGATTTTATCACTTACCCTTATTGTATATTACTTGCTGGGCAATTTGTGCTCATTCATGCTTTCCCTAAAATATTTCAGTTAAGGCAGAAGCATGGCGAACCTTCGGGCGTTGATAAGGGTAAGGGCAAGGCTACCAACTAGCTTGTCTCTTTTACGTTTTTAAATATTTTAATGTTGTATTAAGATGATTTAGTAAGACTGATTTTGATTATGTTTAAGCTTAAGTTAGGTTATGTAATAAGTCGTTAATTGATATTATTATGTAATCTATTAAGTACTGTAGGTTGCGAGACTTGGGGGAATAATTATAATAAATCATTGTAAATTATTCTAGAATAGATTTTTCGTTGTGATTGTGTGATATTTAGTTATTTTTATTGCGATGTATTACCATGAGCACGTGATGAACCGAATTCGAGAGACCAAGTAGCGGTCCTAAAATTTGGGGGCGTCACGGTGAATATACGTTTAGAGCAAAAACATAAGCTTTTAAAAAGAGATGCCAAGTACATCTAAATTATTCAGAACACCTTCCCCACTCTACTTTAAAGAGAGAGGTCCAAATGAGGTGCTGAGGCATAGGGGAGAGGGAGAGGGGGTCTTAATGATCATATAAATAAAAAGAGTGAAAATTTGGACAGAAAAATTAAATCAGAAGAACAAAATAAATTTGTTCTAGCGAACAATTAGATAGTACAATCTAATTATTTGTTGGAACAAATTCATTTTATTCTTCTAGTCAAATTTTTCTGCCCGCATATAATTATTGTAACAAAAAAAATAGATGAGAGACACTACAATGAAGGCTTCATCCTTCTGTCATTTTAATTAAGCCTTTACTGAATACTCTTGTACTCAATTTCAGTCTTTTGCTAAGATAAAACTTACTATGCATATACGTACGTACAGAAGTCGAAATGAGTGCAGACAGACAGGTGACAAAAAGTACACAAGTCTAATTTATGACTTATATATGCATGATTGTCTTTGGATTCCTGTTAATTTATGATTGTTCTTGGATTCCTTATTCTTCTTCCCCATTCATTCACAGCCAAACCTTGAATTTTGTCATTTTCACATCGATCATACTAAACTTCTCTAACTTTTCCTCAGCTCATATATAACTTAATTCTTTCATTCCTTCCATAAATGATACTACTATTGTCCATTTTTTGGCATTGCTATATGTATATTCATATACTCCAACAGAAACTGATATATATATATACGAGCATAAGTTACCTACTGTCAAACTTTTTACACACAAAAAAAAAACATTGCATGAAGATTAAGCATGTGAAAAGTTGAAACACTGCATGAAGATCAGTTAAGAACTTCATAACTTTGGAGTCAGTCACTTAATTGGTTCACCACATGATATCTAGGCTGTAAAACACATAAACTATACCTGATCATTCTTGTATTGCATGATATGCACTATAACCCAGAATCCAAATTCATATTAATTCAAATACCAAACAACATACTTAAATTCAGATTATGATATTTGATTCAAATAATGAAGCAGGTGAACCAAAAAAAATCATTTAAAACAACGTTTTTTTAAATTACACAAACACTAATTAGTATAGTTACGGACCACATCATCAATCAATTTATGATTTGATATGTCCAATTGAATAAACCCTTAATATAAATTAAAATAGTTTTATTGAATTAGCTACTACCCTTCTAATTGTATTTAAAATACTAATTACTATTACAAGTTTATTATTATCAAATTTTAAATGAATGACTTTAAATTTGTATTTAAAAATGTTTTACATTGATTTCAAAATGTCAAATTTGTTCAGATATTTAAGAAGGGTAGAATGGTGAGAGTTTTTAGAGAAAAAATTGTACTTGAGTTTCAACAGTTTAATAAGAGAAGTACCCAACTCAACTGGCCCAACTACTCAAAATTTGAAAACTTAATTACGAATCACTGCCCTCAATTATCTGACATATTCCACTTTCGTGATTCAGCTTCTTTTTTTTTTCAATTAGATGATTGAATTATTAATTTTTTCCAATTTCGTTCAATTAAGTCTGCTGACATGACTATTTAGATGGACCATAAATTCAACTGAAGTGTGTAAAAATAATATTTTTTATTTTGGGACTAAACAATAATGATATACTGAAGAGTAAAATAGTCAAAATAATCAAAATCAATAAACAAGACTAATAAAATAAAAAACAAAAATAATCAAAAAACAAAAAACCCCAACTCTGATCATCCATTCTCTCTCTCCGTAAAACATCAAACATTTTCCCCTAGATTCCGGCGAGCATGAACCCAGATTCCGGCAAGCATGAACCCAGATTCCCCCAAATTCCGGGAAGCACCAAATCAGACGAATCAAAAATCAAACATTTTCCCCAAATCGTACTAAAATGGAATAAACAGCCAAAATCAGACGGGGAAAGCTGCAAAAACCCAAATCCAAGGGGGAAATAGTCACTAACCCAGAATCCGACCAGTCAAAAAACGAGAATCATATCTTACCAATCGGAATATGAAATAAATTAAACAAGAACTCAAATCGATAGGGGACCCAAAATCAAAAAGCCACCAGAAAAAAAAATCAAAAATCGTTGATTGCGTTTCCTGAAATCAAAAATCGTTGATTGATACAAATCAAAAATCGTTGATTACGAATCACATCAGCTCTTCCTTACCATTTTGTTCCAAACAAAAAAGAAAATAGATGGCCGGAGACTAATTTCATTACTAATTTCAAAAATCAAAAATCCATATACAAATCAAAAATCGTTGATTACGAATCACATCGTTAATTACTAATTTCATTCTCATTAATCGGCATATCTGGCCTTAGCTTTTTCACCCTCTAATACTAATCCATCTACTTCCCAAAAATTACACACACAATCACAAATTACACCGAAAATTATTTCAGCAAATTAAAAAAATAAAACAGAAGGCAACTCATTTTGGTGACTTCAGTGAGTACGTACGAACCCTCAAAGATGGCCGAAGACAATTGTAATGACTGTCGATGCAGATGGCGTGTTCCACTTCTTCTCCATTATTTTTTACTTTCCAGTGTTGGGCTTAGATCTGAGCTGTTGCTTTTTCTTTTTCTTGCAGAACGACGACAAATCTAGGCTATGATTTTTCTTTCTTCTTCCAATCTTTTTCTTGTTCATTTCTGGTGGATCTGATTTGAGATGGTGGGTTGGTTTCATGATCCGAGTTTGAGGGCAAGATGATGGTTTCAAGGTTTGATTTTTCTATGAATTTGAGTTTTGAGGTAAGATGGTGGATTGTTTCTAGATCTAAGTTTGAGTTTTGAGGTTTTGATATAGATCGGAAGAGCCGTGCGTGGATCTGAGTTTTGATGATAATTTGGATCTGAGTTTTGATGATATAATATAATGTATTATTATAACTTTTGTTCCTATTTTGCCCCTCAATTTTTAAGTAATGTTTAATATTAAAATAAACAAATGTTTTTTTGACACATAAGCTGTCTCAAGTCCCACCGAAATAACTATGTCAGCAATTGCTGACAGTGACATACTCAATTAATTCAAATTAAAAAAAATTAATAGTTTAATCACCTAATTGAAAGAAAAGAAAAAAATAAATTATAAAAATAAAATATGTCAGGTAGTTGAAAGTAGTAATTCGTAATTAAGCCAAATTTGAAAACGAACCCGCAAACAAATTGGTCACTCCCTGTCCCGCACGAAATTTTCTTCATAGGGCCACCTATTCTCCTGCCTTCTTCGAAGTTTAATGTTTGTCCATGTGTTTATTTTGATTTTACTACAATTTACTCTCTGACTTTCAAAGATGAACCGACTACATTTTTAGGCATATTTAAAAAAAATAAAGTACAAATATTTTAAATTTATTTCTAAAGGTCTACAAAATTATAGAAAGTGATAAATATTTTTATATTAATAGGGAGTATTTTTTATAGTTCAATTGATGTACTTTAGCTCTTCGTTTTATGGACAAAATTTTTTTTTGTAAGTTTGGTGTACGGAGTGATTATCTAGATTCTAGATAGATTTATGGGGGTATTTGTAATTTTGATTTTGGATAAAGCCTTTTGGGTTGGTTGGTGAAGCAAGTCTGAACCCAGTTGTCGTGTACAGACTTTCTAATATAGTCTGTGCTCATTTAAATATTGTACGGCTTCAGCACCTTCCCAGTAATGGGTCTCTAGATTTATTAATCACATTAGAATTTGGTAGTCATTCTTAAGCACGCCGGTTTCTGGCTTTCTGCAATCAGATTGAGAAACTTAAGGTAAGCTTTCTCATATTTTTTTACTACGAGTATTAGGAATTCAGATATTGAAATTGGTTGAATCTGGGTCTTTACGGCTCTCTTCTGTTATACACATGCATATGTATGTTTCAAAGGCCAAATGAATGCTACTGTCTTATTTATTATATGATGATTTTCTTGGGAAATATAGACTTGTGAAGAAAGTGGGTTATCTGTTTGATTTTGCTTGGCCTTGCTTTGGCAATTTATTGTAAGGAAATTGGGTTGTTTTTGGTTTCTCTTGTTTGGATGTTTATCTGTGAAAGCCCCTCCTTTTCAGAATTTATGTAGTAATTTAGGGGTCCTGTTTGGGAAGAACAGATGGGTTTTCAGGGACGAGTATAAATATTACCACTCTCCCCTTTCCACAAGACTTTGATCCTAGTTAATTTTGCGAAATCTTAAAATTCAAATCGTGAGGTGAAATTAGTTTAATTTTCTTAACAATTTTGTACTTAGTAATACTTTTTTACTACTTTGCAATATTAGCAATTACATTAATGAAAGTTAAATAAAGTCTCATCAATTGTGAATTTTAGGGTTTTGCAAATTGACTTGGAAATTAAATGGGACTGTTTTTGTGACATGGAGGGAGTATTAGTTAAGAGGTTTTGGGTAGATTTTTCTTGAATACATATTTTTTCCCTAAATATATGTTGGGAGACACAATCTGATATCTGATACTTTCAGTTACTTAATGTTTCCTTGTCTGTTACTATTTTGGTTGTTATGCTTCAAGGTTAATCAAATTTTTACATCATTTATTTTAGGTTATGGTTTGATGCAACTATTTATGATGTCCAATGTATTTAGTCTTTTGATGACTTCGTGATTATTGATGATCTATTTTTACAGATAATTCCATAGTTGCGTACCTTTAATTCTTTGGAGACTATGAAGTGCTTCCAGTTCTACAGTGGAGAAAAGAAGGATGACTCGAAGCCATCGAAATCAATTTCGTTTAAATCCTTTGATTCAGCATTTACTGAACGTGAGACAAGGCGATCTGGGTCTGAACTCAATTCTAGGAATGTCTCGGATATTAGCACGGAGTCCATGGGCAGGACTGCCTTTCCAAGCTTATCTCAGAAGTCCAGCAATCTCAGAGTGTTCACATTTTCTGACCTGAAGGTAGTCACAAGGAATTTCAGCCGTTCTGCCAAGATCGGAGAGGGTGGATTTGGTTGTGTCTATAAGGGTGTGATTAAGAGTTCTGAAGATCCTAAGAAACTCGACGTGGCTGTTAAACAACTTGGTAGAAGAGGACTACAGGCAAGGTTTCCTAACTTGTGCTTTTGTTCTTTTAAGCTGTAAGTTAATCTTTGAAGAACTTGAAATTACTTATTCTGTGATCATTAGTTCTGACTGTGGAGGATCAATAATAACTAAAAACATTATCATACTTTACAAATATGAATTTTTCAAATGAGGGAAAAGATGTTGGCAAATTGAAGGGAATCAGGCAAAGAACGTATTTAATTTAAAACTGTTGACTATGGACAGAAAGGAAGGCGGGGAACAAATAGTCAACACAATAGGACTCAAAGATAGAACTAGATGGAATGATGACTTTATCTATGTTGTGACTTTAAATGTCTAGTACACAAGGAACGATGATTTTACCTATCAGGAACATATATTCTATAATGCATAAACTGCAGTTCAACTCAAAACAATAATTTTTCTGAGGAAACCTGGCTTAAACTACTTATTTCATGGCATTGATTTACACTACCTGTGACTTATGAATACGCAAGTAGAAGCTAAGTAAATTGTCTCTTAGTCAGAAAAAACATATTAGCAATAATTGGAGTTAAATTCTTCTAGATACGCATTAGTAGATTGAAGATTGCATCAAACCTTCAAGTTCTTGTGTTTTGCTTACATGTCGAAATGGAAATTAAGGAAGACAAACTAGGACGCTGCAATACTCATATAGTATCCTATGGTTACGATTAGTCTATTACTATTCATACTTAAATTTAGGGGTAGCGTCTCTTTGGGTAATCATTCTCTTTTTGCAATCTTCCATGATTTCATTCTTCTTTTATATTATAAGTAACAGTAGTGATCTAGGAAGTCCCGTCTTGATATGCCTCTTAACTGATTTGACTACTACGTTCGTGAATTGCTCTTTGTCAGAAATCTTCCATCCATTTTATGTTTATTATTAGTAACATTCCCAAAACTTGTCTGGCAGGGGCACAAGGAATGGGTAACAGAAGTTAATGTTCTTGGGGTGGTAGAGCATCCAAATCTTGTGAAGTTAGTGGGCTACTGTGCTGAAGATGATGAAAGAGGAATCCAGCGGCTTCTAATTTATGAATATCTGCCTAATGGAAGTGTGGAGGACCATTTAGCAACTCGGTCTGAGACCCCTCTTTCAGTGGGCCATGAGGCTGAAAATAGCACAAGACGCTGCTCAGTGGCTTGGCGTACCTACACGAGGAAATGGACTTTCAGGTGGTATTTTTTTTCACTGCTAAATATTTTTCTTTTCCTTTTTTTCTTTTGGTGCTATAGCTAGAAAACATGTAACTGATGTTTTTTTTCTTTTCTGGTTGTTGTTTCTATATAATATAGATCATCTTCAGAGATTTCAAATCTTCAAACATTCTGCTAGACGAGCAATGGAATGCTAAGCTGTCAGACTTTGGATTGGCTAGATTGGGCCCTACAGAAGGGTTAACCCACGTCTCAACTGCGGTATGCTCATGTAAAATGATGTAGAATACCTTATACTGTTCTTTGAATTGCTACACATCATAAATACTGTGTCTTTAAATTGATAATTTGTGAAATCAGGGGATTCAAACCACAGCATAATATTAATGATTGACTTGCATGTAAAAAATAGCCAATAAGAATTTTGTTCAAATTATTCAAAAGTTGGAATGCAGTTTTTCTATACGTAGTATGTACAAAGATAAAAACAAATGTGGTTTGTTAGAAACACTCAAGTTATAAAGCATACCCTTTATACTTGTGACAATTTACTAATTTAAAATAATCATGTCTATTTTCAGCATACTACAACTATTTTGTGATAAAATGTGTCGTTGAGTTGAGATATTTGATAGTTAAGATCTTTAGGCAGTGGCTTTGGTGACCTAATTTCAAATATGTGTATTCTCACTTGCTTTTCAATAATAACCTATGTGGACTGCATGTATGTACATTCATTGATTTGAAGTAATTAATCCGGGATAGAGTTCCGTTAAAGTTTTATAACCATTTAGCATGGAATGCCATCAGGTTGTTGGAACAATGGGATATGCTGCTCCAGAGTACATTCAAACTGGACGTCTCACGTCGAAGAGTGATGTATGGAGCTATGGGGTATTCCTTTATGAACTCATCACAGGTAAGCGACCATTGGACCGTAACCGCCCTAAATGTGAGCAGAAGCTTTTAGAATGGGTAAAGCCTTACATATCAGAGGCCAAGAAGTTTAGGATGATAGTAGACCCCAGGCTTGAAGGAAAGTATTCTCTGAAGTCGGCCCAGAAGTTATCAATCGTAGCCAACCGCTGCTTGGCAAGACACCCAAAAACACGCCCAAAGATGAGCGAGGTGTTGGAAATGGTGAATCGGATCCTTAATCCATCAACAGAAAGAAGAAGTAGTCAGACACATTCAGTTCCAACAGTTACTCCCAAGGAAGTTACTCACCAAGAAAGAAGTTGTGAAGAAACCGAAAGAAAAGGTAAGCGGAGTATAATGGATTTGAAGAATGCAGACAGTTCTTGGTTGTCTCGCATGTGGTCACCAAAGCTTGCAAGGACCTGCTAAATACAATGTGGTTCATTCTTTCGGGTACTTGAAGAAGCTTATCTCCGTAAAGTGGCCTCTACTAATGGACATTTCAATTCTCAACATGTATAGATACATATATGGTCGTCCTTTGTTTTGCTTTTGCAGTTTGAACTTTCAGGAGGGTTGGAGAAGGATTGTTGTAACTATGGGTTTTGGGGACGTGTAGGTAGTTAGTTTCTGTTGAAACATGTTTAACACTAGTGATAGCTTTAAGGGTATGGCCAGTACGTTTTGTGGGAAAAACAAACCCCATAAAAAGAGAGTATAATTTATTAGATTAAAATAAGAGAGATCTCCCCCAAACCTAACTTCCAAGAATGAGGTTAGAGTTTTTGACTAGAGACAAAAGAAAAAAGAGATCAAAAACTCAAAATACACCTTAAAAGGGGCTAATACATTAATCAATTCTTTTAATCTCAAATCTATTACTATATATAATAAGAAAATTAAAGATTTTATCCAAATTAATTTAATTGAGTCATTTTAGTTGGCCAACGAGTTAATATCATATTAGTCCCGAGTTATCATTTATATTATTACAATTTTAGATTGTTTGTGCTTTTATACGAGTTATGAATTTAGTTTTATAAAAATAAACATGTAATCTTATTGGTTTAGGGCCTTAGGCTCGACAAAAAAATGACGTTTTAAAAAATTTATTTTTTATTGGATTAAAAATTTAATTTAATTTGTAAACATGTAGTCTTATTGGTTTAATTTTTGAACATAATGTGACATGGTTACATATAATATTAACACTGTGAACATAACCTTCAAGAAAAGGCCATCATCCAATGATATATCAAGCTCACTCAGAAAGCCCACTATAACAGAGTTCTTTCAAAAGTTTCCATGCGGCAGCTGTTAGCGTTTAGCGGAGGGCATGTGTATATAACGTCTTCAATTCCCCAACTCGTATATTTCTTCCTCTCATCTTTATCTTCTTCTTCTTCTTCTTCTTCCATATAATCTTCAATACTCTCTCTATAGTTTATATTTATTGGCGGCTAAATAGTTGAAGTTTGGAATTGAGGATTTGATCAACCGAGTTGGCATTGATTTGAAGGTGCGATTATTACTCTGAGAAGTTATTTTATTTTTACTCGGTTGACAACTAGATTATTCGGTTATGAAAATTGTTCTTGTGAGAATTTTTAAGGCTGATTGACACTTCAGTCCCTTCAAGTTGCCACCAACTTTTAAAATCGTCCTTAAAGTTAGGGGGGCTCAAAATTTTCGGTTTTTTCGGTTTTTTACCGAACCGGGCGGTACCGGTTTTTTTCTTAAATTTTTGAATTCGGTAAAACCGAAAAAAAAACCGAAATTTAAAATTAATACAAATTATTCAATTTTAATTGATACAATTAATCCCAACTATTAAAAATGTATGCTATTTAAAATTTCTAGCATGCATGAAATTGTAACAGTATAGATTTTTAAATAAATAAAATAAATAATACTAACACCAATAATAATAATAATAATAATAATAATAAAATTAATAATAATAAAAAGAAATGATAGATTACAAAAAGAAATGATAGATTACAAAAAGAAATGTAGATTATAAAATGAAATGGTAGATTATAAAATGAAATTCTATTAATATAAAAAAAAAATTCTTAGTTTTAAAAAATTTATTAATATAAAAAAAATTACTTAATTATTTAATTTTTTGCGGTATAACCGAAAACCGAACCGAAAAAATCGAAACCGAATTTGTATCGAACCGGTACCGAAACCGGTTTTTCGGTACTGGTTCTTGGTTTTTCGGTATTTTTGATTCGGTACCAGTTCGGTTTTTTCGGTACCGGTTCGATTTTTTACCGATGAACACCCCTACTTAAAGTATCATTTTCGTCAGTTAGGTCCTTAAAGTGGCATTTTATTGGCGTTTTTGTTCCTTCAACCCATTTTAACCTAAACTTGACTCATTTTGACCAAGTTTAACCCAACACAACCCAGTTTGACCCAACCCAAAATTTTAATATTTTAAAATATAATAATATTTTTAAAATAATAATTATATTTAACATTTAAAAAAATAATATTTAAAATAAATTATTATTATTAAAATAATAATTATTTTAAAATAAAATAATTATTTTAAAAATAGTTATTTTTAATATTTAAAAATAAAATATTAGTTTTTTAAAAAAGAAAAATATAATTATAATTAATATTCTAAAATAAATATTTTTTTATTTTAATATTTTAAAAGTAAAAAATAATTTTGTAAATATTATTTTTTTTAAAAATATTTACTTTTAAAATATTAAAAATAATATTTATTTTAGAATATTAAAAATAATAATTATTTTAGAATATTAAATATAATATTTATTTTAGAATATTAAAAATAATAATTATTTGAAATGTTTTAAATTTTTTTGAATAATTATTATATTTATATTTAATTTAATTTTTTAATATTTACTTTTAATATTATAAAATAATTATTATTTTTAATATTCTAAAATAAATATTTTTAATAATTATTGTTTTTGAAGGAAAAATAATATTTTATATTCTGAAATACTTATTAAAAAAATTAAAAAAATTATTATTTAATAATAAAAATTATTAAGATTATTTTAATTTTTAAAATAATTATTATTAAGCTTTTTTTAGATTTTAAAATAATAATTATTAAGATTATTTTATTTTTTTTAATAATTATTAAATAATAATTTTTTAATTTTTTTTAATAATTATTTCAGAATATTAAATATATTATTTTTCCTTCAAAAACAATAATTATTAAAAATATTTATTTTAGAATATTAAAAATAATAGTTATTTTAGAATATTAAAAGTAAATATTAAAAAATTAAATTAAATATAAATATAAATATAATAATTATTCAATTTTTTTTTGATAAAAAAAACTAAAATAATTATTATTTTTAATATTCTAAATTAAATATTATTTTTAATATTCTAAAAAAAATTTATATTTAATATTCTAAAATAATTATTATTTTTAATATTCTAAAATAAATATTAATTTTAATATTTTAAAAGTAAATATTATTTTAAAAAATAATATTTACAAAAATATTTTTTACTTTTAAAATATTAAAAATAAACAATATTTAAAAAATATTTATTTTAGAATATTAAATATAATTATTAATTTTTTTTATAAAAACTAATATTTTATTTTTAAATATTAAAAATAACTATTTTTAAAATAATTATTTTATTTTAAAATATTATAATAATAATTATTTTAATAATAATAATTTATTTTAAATAATTAAATATTATTTTTTTAAAATATTAAATATAATTATTATTTTAAACTTATTTTAAAATACTATTATATTTTAAAATATTAAAAATTTGGGTTGGGTCAAACTGGGTCGGGTTTAGGTTAAAATGGATTGAAGGAATAGAAACGCTAATAAAATGCCACTTTAAGGACCTAACTGACGAAAATGGTACTTTAAGAACGACTTTAAAAATGAGTGGCAACTTAGAGGGACAGAAGTGTCAATCAGGCAATTCTTAATGCTGAAGTTACAAATAACTTTCACCTCTCCCTCTCATACTTTTTATTCTGTGTGTACTTTTGTTGATTTTTCAATTTCAGGGGGTTGCATTTTCATGTTTTAGGACGACTTGTTATTGATTGGATATCATTTATGAGATAATCTGAAATTTATTGAATTTCTGGTTAATAATGCTGAATAAGTAGTAGACAATCAGATAAAATATGACGTGACTCGTGAGTTTATAGGAAAGTATGAATATTCACGCGATGATTACAGTAAAACCTCCATAAATGAATAACCTTTCTGACTGAAAAAAATAGTACTTTAGCCAGATTATTTATTTATGGATAAATGAATAATTTATTCATTTATCGATAAATTATTGTTTAGTATTTTAGAGGGAGTTTTTTAATTTATATATGTGGTCAGAAAAATCAAGAGACAACAATTAATGTATTAATTTGAGTCTAGAGAAGCTAAAAAGAATTGATGAAACTTATAATGTATCGGAAAACAAAAGGTTTTAAGTTAATGTATAAGGTAGATGTGTAGAAGATATATTCCAACAAGTTACAATTATTTTTTTCTCCCATAGCTTCTCATCATCTGAAAGGAGTAAAGAAATCAACATTAACCGATGAAATGAGGAGAGAAATATGTATATTTTCAGAAAAAATGACTTTTTGTGTGGTTATTGTTGATTGACTGAAAAGTTTTAGTTTATTGTATGGATGTTATTACAAAAAGTTCAAAAATATGTGGATTATATATATATATATATAATTTTTGTATGGAATTTAGTGGAGTAATTATTAATTTATATTTTTGTTGGGTCTTTAAAGATTCAATTTTTTTATTATTTAATGCATTTAGCGAGATCATTACTTTAATACACATGGCCAAGTCGGGACTAAAAAAATTATTATCTAAACGAAGTTATTACTTTATCGAATATTCATTTATCGATGTTTTAGGTTTTACTATATCTTCATACTATGAGTTGATGAAGGGAAAGTATTCCCCCTTGTTGGATGTTCCAATTGATCTAGAAACTAGGCCATTCTAGTTGGATCACGTTATGGAGTTGAATAATTGTTTAAGGCATGTATTGAGTTAAATGTGTAGATTTTTATTTATTTATTTTTTAATTTATAAGTGATTATATATTCAAAATGCACCAAGGGGGTGCCATCCATATACTGACAGACCCAACAAATCAGGAATTTATGCGGCACACTCTAGTACGATATCATATCCACAAGCTCATAGTTGTCAAACGTGAATCGTATTGTGCATCGAAAACTCCCGTATCGTATTCTATGTATCGACTGCATTGTATTGTACGATACGAAAACAAAAGTAAAAATGTGTGGTAATATATATTTAAACATATAAAACATACAATTTATGTTAGTGAATTTGTCAAGGCTAGTACTTGGTACTATGTCCTTAAGATAATTATGCCCTCATTACGGTGCTTAGAGTTAATAGCACTTGTCTCTCAAGATACAATGAGAATGTATACTATATTAGCACTACAAATAGTATACTCAACGAACCAAAATAAATGCTCTAACTCTCTCTTTAAAATAACTATAAAATACTGATGAACAAATGAAAACTTGAATGACTAATAAAGCTTGAATGCTTGTGAATTGGATGAATGAAAAGGCTGACCCCTAGGTTATTTATAGGAGGGATTAGTGACCCATCAGATGGGGAACAACCTTTTGAAAAGACGCCATTAGCTAAAAACGAAGTAGTTTTTGGCTTTAGTAGAAAGGGCGCATCCGATCGGGCCAAAAACGACGTAGTTTTAGGTTTAGCAGAAAAAAAGGACGTAGTTTTAGGCTTAGCAGAAAAGGCGCGTCTGTTCAGGTAAAAACAACGTAGTTTTGAGGCGTCCGTTCAAGTAGATAGCCTTTCCTAAAACGGCGTAGTATAATAATAAATATTGTTTATCAAAACGATATAGTTTTGATAAGAGAACTAAAATAAAATTAAATTTTAAATAAATTTTGTCCAAAAATTTATATATAATGACCCAGACCAGCGAACCGCGAGTCTCGAGCCAGGCCGGTTGGTGGCAGCGCGCGCGTTTAGGTTCAAACCAAGCCTTGGCTAGGTCCTTTCCATTCCACAAAAGTGGGGTTCTCCTTGGGACCCAAGCCCAAGAGCAACTTTATTGTATATAAACCCATTTAATATTTAGTTTTTAACCGATGTGGGACTTAGCTTTCCACAAATATTTATTATCATTTATAAGGATGATCTTTGGGAGTTAATTTCTCATTCATTACACTATGGATTTAAGCTTCTAAATACTTAATTTTAATCTACTCATGGAGTAGAACACATTGATACGTGAAATCATTTCACATAATTAATGACACCCACTTCAATTTAGGCTCAAATTCCAACAATCTCCCACATGAATGAAATTTACTGCCAGCCTTATGCAAATGTTATGCAGATTCTGAGAGAGACAGAATTGAAAATCATCTATATAGAGAGAAGTGACTTTTGGCTTTGAACCTTCCCTTTTGAAAAACTATCGGGTTTACTGGTTGTCCAGTGAACGTGATGTTTTGAACTGTTCAACCGTTTATGTAAATCGAGACAATAGTAATTCACACAGAATCTTTCCGGACATTATTTGGTTCTCATGTTTAAGATTGTCAATAAGTCTGAATGGAAAGACTATATATATATAAACTTATCTCAAATAAGCCAAACTGCAGAAGTGAATTTGTCAAAGGTAGTACTTGATAAATAAATAATATTGTTTATCAAAATGACACCGTTCGTTTTGATAATAGAACTAAAATAAAATAAAATATAAATAAATTTTAAATAAATTTTGTCTAAAAATTATATACATAAACTCGCGAGCCTCGAGCCTAAGCAAAGCTAAGTCAATTGGCGCATGTTTGGGTTCAAACCAAATCTTAGCTAGCTCCTCTCCCTTTCATAAAAGTAAGGTGCCCCTTGGGGCCCAAACCCAATAGCAACTTTATTGTATATAAACCCATTTAATATTTAGTTATTAACTGATGTGGGACTTAACTTCCCACAAATATTTATTATTATATCCAAGGATAATCTTTGGGAGTTAATTTCTCATTCATTACTCTATGAATTTAAGCTTCCAAATAGTTTATTTTAATCTACTCATGGAGTAGAACACATTGATATGTGGAATCATTTCAAATAATTAATGACACCCACTTCAATTTAGGCTCAAATTTTAATAATTTTTTGGGCAATCAAGCATATTAGCTTGACTATGTATTAAAGTAGTCAAGTAAATATTATTATAGACTAAAATTAATTTTGAAGTTAAATAGTAATCAAAATGCTCTAAATTGATTTGTTTCTACTTGTAAATTGATTTATTATTGACTTGTAAATTGATTTGTTTCTAAATTAAATAGTAGTTGATTTTAATTGATTTGATTTATAGTAAATTGAAGTTATTTTGAAATAAATTGATTTATTTTTACTTGTGGAAAGTAGCGTGAAAAAAATAAATCAACATCCTGTAGAAGAAGATATTAAACTCTAAAAAGCGATTCAAGGCTCATCAAGCGATATAGAATATGTTAACACTAAAAAAACCTCTTCATTTGAAATAGAAGGCTCAAAAGTTGCTTTTATTTTTTTAGATCTACATAAAAACTTTGCAAGTAGGTTGCCAACTTTAAAAAGTATTGTGCAGTGTATTGTATTGTATCTGAATTGTATGATATAGTGTCATTTTTTATTCACCTTGTGAAACGTATCGAATTGTCTCTGTATGGCATCGTATCGTACGATACGTATCGCGTATTGTAAGATTCTGATAACTATGCATAGGCTAAACTCTGACATTAAAGGAAATTCTGTGGCAGACACTAGTACAACATCATGTCCTAGGCTAAACTCCGACAAAAAATCTTCAAACAAATAATCGATCCTGGAAATACCTCATTCTGCCAGAAGAAAATAAGGCTGTAGATCAAATATTTGTTACACACAATGGTATGCTCCTTGGCCTCGAATTATGTACAATTCTTTCCCACCAAAGCACCCACCATAGACAAAGAGTAACCATATACCATTTAGCTATTAATTTTCTAGAATTACGATTAAGATATTTCTACATCAGTTTGAATATGTTGCGACGTATTTTACGAATATGTATTGTTTAAAATGAGAAGTGTTGCTTGATATGTTGATTTGGAACAGTATATATGCATGGTCAAGTGACTTGTGTCATAACATTAAGATGCTATAAGATTCACTATCTTTATGGTTTTAAGTACTGTGGGAAAGATACCCGAGGCAGATAGTTATGTGCGAACCAGATCCAGATGTTGGTCGATGGGGACTCAATTTTCTTGATGTAGAACAACTCTTTAGTTCTAGTTATTATGGCGACACCAATCAACATGATGCGGACATTAGTCATGAACAGTATGTCAGAGATAGTCATCAAGATACAGAATTTTGCAGTGTAGGAAATGATGTGATTGTTTCACATACTCTTCAAGAAGAATTATCACTTGCCGAAGAAACTGAATTATCCAATGCAGTGGAGGACACCTGGCAAGCATCCGCTGGTACCCAGGATTGGTCTGGTACACCAGCAGTGAACTATTCTGATGGTGAGTCCTCCCACCACTGGGCACTGGTGGAAAGAAAAGGATGTTTAGTTAGCTTATTATTCGAGTTATTTAACTAATGCTTTCCTATTAACATATTTTAAAATTGGCAGACCATGAGGTTGCCCTAAAAGAGACGGATGATATGGGACCCTCAAGTTCATGCTCTAGCCCTGGAGATCGATCATATAATGGAGAAGAGTTTATTTATACTCTGGAGATAACAGATGAAACTGAGCTTGATGGAGAAGTTGGCAAGAGATTGAATCAAATGATTCCTGTTCCTGTGAGTGTATCTTACGTAAAGTACTATTATGTTTTTTTAACAGTTTTACCTGTGTAATTTTGTAGTAAAACAATCATAAATTTCCTTGGCTTTACAACAAGTAATTATTTAATGAGTCCTATTCCTTCCACGTTTGTTATTTCCCCATTTTAGTGGATGTTTTATGTCTATAATCTATGTTGCTTTGGTATGCAAGCAGCGGTTCATGCTCAAATAACTTATGTTTGGGTGGTTTTGAATGATCCCATTTTGATAAACCAAGACTCGACAATTGTATATTTAGTTAACAATTCTCATGTTGTGACAAACTGATGCACGCACAAATACCAAATTTAATGTGTAGAAATAAGCCAATGTGATACTTTGAAGGCCAGATTCATAGCCAGCCAAATCAAGTCACAACTCAAGTTACGTTATAGCTAACCACTTGGTCAATAAAGTTAGGTCTATGCTTAATCGGTTACTAAAAGGTCATGCTGGTACCTCCAACCGGTATGTTGTGGCTTATCAGCTTCTGCCACAACATGAGGATAAAGTTCTAGAAAATGATCCTCTGATTGTGTTTTCTTCATGATTGTCCAGAACATTCTGTACTATATATGAACATAAGGGTCGTAAGTCATGCACTCTATCTAATCTTTAAATCTTTATACACTCTGTATGCTTCCTTTTGCCATGTGCCCAAAGGCCCCAAACAGGGGACCGATCTTTGAAATTGAACAGAATTAAGAAGTTTAAATTTTATCATCTTTCTGCAGCATGTTCCCAGAACAAATGGAGATATACCTTCTATTGATGAAGCAACTTCTGATCGTCAAAGGCTGCTGGATAGGTATCATATCCGTTTCATCCTCTTGTTGTAGGTTGAATAGATGACTTGTTCTGTGCATCATGGACAAGCCTGCGAGTGTGGACATATGTTATTGCCTATTGGATTTAAATGGACTCGTATTACTATTTCTTTGTCTTACCTTGTGGTGGGAACTCGAACTGATAAGCACACAAAATCAAGCATGACTGTCGATCAGCAAAATTTATACACAAGCGAAAGTCCTTTTTAGACAATTAACCATAGGTTACTTCCCTGCACAGCCAACTGTGTCAAGCTGAACATATTTTTCACCTTCTGACTCCTTGTTTATATATGCCGAGATTGCTTAAGCTGTAGGACTTTATACTGGAAATCTCTTTGGATTCAGGTTGAAATTGTATAACTTGGTTGAATGCAAAGTTCAAGGAGATGGTAACTGTCAGGTTAATTTCACTCTCTACCTTTTTTGTATGGTAAACACTGTACTATGCTGTCAATGCCCTGTAAATTAGTGTTTAAGATAATGTTAGAAAGTGACGGCTACATCTGCTGCACTTAAGATGTTAAGAATTGTTGATTTAACTAGTAGTGTGATTGTGGATCCTTCTAACTTGCTCCTTGCCCTTTGGGGATATATTTCAATCAAATGACTTGGCACTTGAAGCACCTTAGTCATACACATGTTTTTCAGCTCCTAATTGATGAAACCAAGTTTTGGTGAGCTTACTAGAGAAAAGGATGTCCTTTGATTATCATGGGAATTTAAGTTGTTAATTCTGGTAATTATTTGTAAGGTGCTATTTATTTACCGATTTGTATGTTGTTAAAGAAAAAAAAATTACTTGGAGTTCTCTTCAATACTTTTGATTATGAATCCTTGAAAAAATATCACTGGCGAAGAAAATTGATAGCGACCACTGGCTTGCTAAATTATACTCCCTCTGTTATAGGATAAAAGTCCTTATTACTATTTTAGGTAGTCTCTAGTTAAATGTCTATTTACCTTAAATAATTTATTTTTTACAATAATTTGTCTATAATACCCTTAGTATTAATTGTCATATTTTCATTCGCTATGTATATTTATGGAGCATCACTAGTCATGTGCAGAAATATATGCAATTTAATTAAAATTTAAATATGGATAATTTTGTCATTTTATCGTCTTTCTTAATATGCGCAAAAAGTCAATTAGGACTTTTATCTTGGGAAGGAGGGAGTAGTAAATTTTAGGTAGCCAACTGTATTTAATTTTTTTTTAATGATACTCGCACTCATTTGTCCTCAAACGGCCTTTATATCAACTAAATTTTCAGAATATTTGTATATGATCACGAAACTTATATGCATGCTTTTTTCTTCCCTAAACATAAATTTGTATTCTGCTGTTGAGTGGAAGTTATAATTTACATGTGATTTCTGTGTTTTCTCATGTATTGACGATGTTTGCAAGTTGATATGCCCTTAATGCAATTTTATTAGTTCTAATCCCAGCCAAGTTATGTTGAAAAATGTTTAGCATCCATTTTGTCCATTAATTCATTCTATTGTACGGATTCTTCTTGGCACCAAGTCCTTCAGTGTGATATTTTTTTCGTCAAAATTTATTTGCCTCAGTCATCTCACCCTTTTCCCCTCCAGTTCCGTGCTTTATCTGATCAGTTCTACCATTACAAATTTGTGTTATATATTAATCAGGTGGCTCCCTTAGAGTATAGTAAATCATTTGCTTTAGAACTTCATATTCTCGAGTCTGTAAAACTGCTTACAATCTGATTTCTGATATTATCAGCTCAAGTCACACCCAGAGATGTACGAAGGATATGTTCCCATGGCATATGGTGATTATTTGAAGAAGATGTCAAAGTAATACTTAAAGCTTTTCATTTTCAAGCTTCTACTGAGAGTTGCTGTATTCACAGACTTCAATATTTGATGAAACTAGGAGCGGCGAGTGGGGAGATCTTGCACGTCACCTTACAGGCAGCTGCAGATTCGGCAAGTTTTTTCAGCTCACCAGAGTCTCCTGTTTTGCTCAAATAAAGTTGCTTCCATTTTATTTTGCATATTTCCATTTTTCCATTCTACCTCAACAATTAAATATCTGAGCAATTTTCCTATGTTTTTTTATCATTCACTATATAAAATTTTTATAATATTTTTGCTTTGATGATAAATAAAGAAAAACTAATTGATTATTTTATCAGGCTTAGATTTTCTTTTAGTGCTAACTTTGCTGTAGTTTTGGAAATAGTAAACCAAACTCAAGATCAGGACTTGCTTTTTTTTGCAGTATGGTGTGAGATTTTTTGTCTTAACGTCATTTAAAGATACATGTTCAATTGAGATTCTCCCAAAGGTCCAAAAGTCGAAACGAGGTAATTTTTGAGGGTTTCAAAATTCATTCACTTTGATGTTGGCTTGGAATATCCTGTTACTGTTAGGACCTTTTGAAGAGTTTGCCTGTAGATTTGTCTTGTTATTAACTACTCTATTCTTATCTGGAGTCTGCCGAGATTTTCAACTCATTCATCTTTTAAACACTAATTGTTTCTACGCAATTTTATTGATGGGTTAAAAATTAAAGGAACATTCTCTTGTACCTTTTGAAGACAACATATTCAAATATTATTAACTAATATATTCTCATCTGAACTCTTTCATTTGTCAGTAATTAAACAATTTCAACACATTTTATTCCCACCTCTCTTTATGTTGAAGGAATTAATATATTTGGCGATTGTAGAATAATCTCCTTTTAATTGTCAGTAAAAAAGCTATCAGCCATTTTTTGTCCTTGTTATCAAGGGTGCTAGGATTGTCTGGAGAAAGTCTTGACTTTAGCTTTATGCTGTTTCCCTCAGCCTTGGGATCAACTTCTCAAACTTGGAGCTTATGTATAAGTAATAATATAATTCATTCATTTTGGCCTTCTTTTTCTAAATTTTACTGCTTCATCGGAGCTTACTCAAGCTCTTGTGGCTTTAATGACTTCTTTTATTTGTCAGTGTTCTTCCATTTTTCAGTTTTGACAATCCCTTGTGCACATACAGACATGTGAAAGGTGTAGTCCCTTTAACATGCACAGCTTTTTTCAGTATTGCCATAATGTCATTCCTTTCATTAAGTAACAGTAAACTAATTAAAGCAAAAGAAAATTTGCTGGTCTGGAACAATGATGCTCAAATGCCATCTTAGAAAAAGAAAAAAAGAGGAGAAGAAGTAGAATAAAATTAAATGGTTATAACCTAAAGAGAGATGCCAAATGTTGTGTTAAGATGACTGCTACTATCTAAGTTGGCCTTTCCCAGCACCGTTGAACTCTTATCCGTAAGAAGTTGCAGGCTTACAGCACAACAAATGTGCCATAACAGGGTAAAACTAAATATGTAATATTACCTATTTTATGTTATTACCTTATTCTAATTTTTCTTTATCTTTTCTTTTTCTTATTTTCGTAGTCTTTTTCTCTCTTTTTGCGTCTGCTGATTTACTCATCTTTTATTTGTACCTCGTCTGCTTAATGGCTTTTCCATCACCAACATCGATCTATCATTCCATGAATATACACAAGTATGACCGATTACCTCACTTTCTCTCTCTTTTTCTAGAAATACTAATGATAAAAACACAAGTTGCATGCATGAACATTTTTGATTTTTTAATGGGTAATCTTTACAAAGATTGTATGTATTGCGTGCAGTCATTTTCTTGAGTTTCTGGGCGGAGGTGCACTACAACTCCATCTATCCTGAGGGAGGTAATTAATTTCCTTTATTGTTGCTGGTCAGAAGAAACATAAATGTAACATGTGGTTGGCCTCGGTGGGCAGAATATTGGGTTTCATCAAATGAAAAACTTTATACCGTAGAGGTTTCAAACACTGGGGTCCTGTATATCTAATTTAGTCATCATGTTAGCACATACATGTTTGTGCAAGCAATTGATCTATTGCATACATTAATTCATACAAGAGGAAGAAAAGGCGGTGGATTTTCCGGAATAAGCAGCATTAGATGTGGGGTTGGCTAGGTTTGTTTTGTTGCCGCCGCACCTCAGCTTCACTTGTATAGTCAGTCTCCTCCTATGTCTATGTGGGAGGCATTTTTCATTTTCATTTTCAATTTCAATTTATTGACAAATAAATCTTGGTTTATACTAACTAGTATTACATTGTACAGATGTTTGTGTGAGACATAGTTTGTACTGTATCCCCTTGAATTTCACTTATAAAGCGTAGTGAATAGACCGACTCTCATGAGGTTTTTCTCCGGTAATTCATTCTTAACACTCGACGTAAATTAAATGTTTGTAATTCCTAAATCTATTATTCCAATATACCATCTGTTTTAATTTAATTGATTGATGTGCTTAATTTGGCACGTGATAATTTAAGAAAGAGGCCGACCTCCTCCTATTCGCGAGGACATAACCGTAATAACGCAAGACAAGCGGGGCAGGGCAGGAGAATGTGAAAAAGAATCTGATCCGTTTGATGAAAGGTGAGATGGGTTTGCCTATTTTGAGGTACAGTCGAGCTCAACCAATTACTACTTACTAAACGGTGGCACCCATTTTTTCTCATCTACAAAACCAAGAACAAATAGAGCTCAGATAACATTACCATAAACTATTTCATACACCACACTCCCCCAACATACATACATATATATATATATATGTATAATATGCACAGTGTATATACATTAACGGAGGCAGCAAAAAGCTTGATTTCTTCACATCAATCACAACATTCACAATTTCCTCCTCGAACCCAGCTCAAACATATCCCTTCTCGCTCTTCTTCTTCAGGTAAATACTTTTGAAACTTTCATTTTTTTTCTCCCAGAAGTTTGGAATTGGGTTTATGAAAATTGTACTTAAAGTTGTTCCCGTTTAGTGAAAAAAATATATTCAATCTTGGGAGTCTAGGAAGTTGTAGGAGTGGTTTGCTAGAATGTATTCCAGAATGAGTATTTACTGACAAAAATAGAAGAATTTAGGACTGTGAGGTTGACAATTTTCTGTCAAATCAGAGTGGCCATTATCTTTTTTTATTATTTTTTTATTTTGTAGGAATTGATATTTTCAAGAGTACTTTTATATTTCACAAGTCTCTCGCATGAACCCCCACTCGTGTGGGAAGAGACTTGATCTTTTTGCTTTGATTTCTATTACTGGTTTTGGCGTCTCTTGCATGAACCCGCACTCGTGTGGGAAGAGACTTGATCTTTTTGCTTTGATTTCTATTACTGGTTTTGGTATATTAAATAAGTACTTGTTGATAACCCGTGCAATGCACGGCTTATTTTGAATAATAGATTTAATAATTTATTTAGTTTAGTTAATATTAGAGATTTTTTTTAAGAAATAGTTGTCTCGCACCCCTAGATTTTCCTTAGCCACTGTAGAACTCAACAGTTAGACCTACTTGTTCGGCACTAACTCGACTGTTGAGTTAGCAAGCCGAATAGAAGTGATGTTTAAAAACAAAAGTAATAATTTTCTCTTCTTATATGCAAGTATTATTCCAAACAATTACATGTACCTAACAATAATAAAAAGAAAAGAGATGCATATATAAACAAATTATGCTAAAATCTTGTACAGTTTTATAATGCTTGAAAGTTGAAACTCTATTTGTCTCTCTGCGTGTGGGTTGTTTAAGGGGGCCAACAGACCCTCCTTTACCTTCCATATGATCTATTGACAAAGTAAAAAATAAAAAGTAACCCTTTGCATCAACCAATCACAAACAGAACCAATACCCATGTATATATTTGGGAACACAAAAATTACAGAATCTTGACAGAAATACTAAACAAACAAACACACAACGAAATCCAACTATCTCACAAAGCTAAAAATAAAATTATTTCACAAAGCTAAAAATAAAATCCAAGTTTAGTAATTGGAAGCAAAAACACATATCAAGGTTACTTATTAAATGAAACACATGGGGTCGAGGAGTAAGTCCAGTAACTCGAACATTCACTGTTGTTTTCAAACCTGCTTGATTTGACAGCTGATTCTGTGTTGTTTAATTTCCTCTCTGCTTCCATCAGTGCTGCCATTGTTTTATCCGACACTTGAAGCCTTTGATCTACAGACTTCACTTTCTCATTCACCACTGAAATCCCAACATTTAATTTCTCTATAAGTCCAACTCTCTTGTCGAGGGAATTGACTCTGGCAGATGCATTGGCTCTCAGCTGATGCTTTTCATCAAATGCTCTAGCATTATTCACAATATCTTGCCTAATAGCTGAACCTTTTGCCAGCATAGTTGAGACAACATCTTGAGCTTTACTAACATACACTCTTCCACTGCTTGGAGAAGTATTTTGAGCCTGCTAGCATACACAGATTATCTCAAGTTCCAAAATAAAATTTTTTTAAAAAATAAATAAAACAAAATGTGGAGTCACTCGTGAAAATGTGGAAAATTAACATATTTGTAAACAAAAAAAAAGTCCTTTACTTCTAAGAGAATAGTGGAATCTAAAGTGTATTTATTACCTCAGCATGTGGTGAAGCATTATCTGAAACCATGCTCATGTTGTTGTCTACCACACTTGCACCCTGCATACATTGAAAATAAAATATAAAGCTCAACTACAGTACATGTAAAGAGGATAGCTGATGTGCAAATACAGTTACCCGTATCACAGGTTGTGGAACATAGTTTTTAGCAGGAGTTATACTGACAATTTGATCTACTATGGTTGCTCCCTGCAAAAATGCAAAAGAATGTGCATGTGAATCAGACTATCAGTCTCAAGAATAAGAAGGTTCCATGGAATAAAAATATATACCAAGAATATTCACAAATTTTATAAATAGGACTATTTTTGAACGGAAGTAGTAAAATGTACTGCAGCTAAAAACTAAATATATTCAAGATTAATAATCAATTGTTAACCTCAACTAAAATTCTTTAACAAAAAATTGGACCAGAATAATATACCTAAGTCTGCAAGAACTTTCAATGAGTTATAATTCTTTTATATAGATATATATCCTATATCAAGTAGAACATCGATAAGGAAGCCGATATAAGGTTCTTCGAGTTGTTATGGTTAAAGACCCACAACCTTAGACTAAATACCATTTTATGTAAAGTAAATAACAAATAAAAAGTTAACAACTACTCCCTCCTTCCGCAAACAGAAATCCGCTTACAAATTTCACAAATATTAAGATTTTTTTGTTCCATATTCATCCAAAATTTAATTAGCCTTCCTTTCAAATTAACAAAAATCAACTACTTTACCAACTTAGTATTGGAGATAGAACTCATCCATATATTGAGCTTCAATAGAAGCACATGTACATATGCAAAATACACAAATAAAAAGAACCAAAAGACTTGACAATATCACAATCACAATATCATAGTTACATGAGATTTCAAATTCATTGTTCCATTTAAGTATTTAAAACATTATGACAATATCCCATATGGATTACATTTACATATATAGCATTTAACTGAGTTAGCAAAACACAATCTCTCACTTTATCTCTCACTCTGTATGTGTGTATTTTTGCTCGAATGTGTGGGTGAAGATAGTACAAATCCATAGTAAAGTATGTAAATGAGATAATTGAATAATTGAATCAAAATACATACCAGCGAACGCACACATACAAATTGAAACATATATATATATATATATATATGTATATAGTACTACTTTTTTAAAAATAACACAAATACATATAAAATTAAAAACTAAATCCATGGTTAACCCAATTCCAATAACTCTCTACCCTTCACTTAGAAATTTCATCGAACAGTTGATAGGCGGGACAACCAATCTCCATCTATACTTGAGGTTGATAGCCTCCTAACATAAACCTCAAAAGACATTTGTGCTTCACAAATAAAGAAAATGAATGAATGACACTAATAATATATAAATAGGTAGATTCAGTGACCTTGAGCCACAAAACTTGACTTTTGTATTAAATCAATACTTTTAGTTTCCTCTCACTAATAACATGGTTTACAACAAAGTTTGTAATTCAAGTGTTTAATTCTATTCAGATTCTGAATGCAAACAATGGCTTTACGCAAGGAATTTGATGTAGTATATTATTCATGCATTCTGGATTTATTTTCAAGAGAAATACTAAAAAATAGGCTTACCAAAGAGTATGAATAGTTTCAGAGGTGTGCTTGGAAAGATCCATAAATTACATTCTTCATTTCTGCGTGTCATTCATAAAACTACTTTCGATCTTTAATAAGCACCAATCCTCTAGATCAGCACTAATAAAGGGAACAAAAAAGTAAAACTAATCAAAGAGCAAATCAAAAAGCAAAACTTTTACCATAATTTTCGTTTTTTTTTCAATATCAAAACCTATTATCCCTCCACCAAATAAAGAGCGTATCAAAGAACACAACCATTTCCCCATATTCCATAGATCTGTGATAATTAATCAAGTCAAATCCCCAAAAATGAGTCCAATAACACAGTAAAACTATAAACAAAAAATTACACATATTTTGAAATGCATCCAACCAAACCTCAAGAGAAGAAATAATCCAAGTCTCAAAGGACCATGTCCAGGAATCCTGATGACAAAAAACAATTAAAATTATAAACATGAGTAAAAAGAATACAACCACTTGTTCAATTAAGAAACTTTTACCCCAATAATGGAATTGGAGCAAAACCCACATGGGGTTTGTTGATAAAGTCAGCTGCTAACTTCAATTGTGTTATACATGTATATTTATATATGAATTTCGAGTAACGGAGTTAAAATTATCAGCTCAATTTTTACTTTTCGAATCATTACCATATTGCAACATCCAGTTATTTGGACATGGTAAGCCCATCAACCTTAATTAGATCCTTATTTGCTTATCTTTTTTAAGCAAAGGCAAACATAATTGTTTAAATAAGAGATAAACTAAGCTTTTAAACCCCAGTTACTACAATAAAGATTTGTTAAATCAAACCCCACCATTCCAACACTGCATTTTTGCATAAGCTTTAGAAGAGGAGGAACCCTTCAAAGAAGGCTTCAATTGACCAAATTAAACACATCATAGGCTGAAATTTCTCAGAAATGCTTCAATTATTAATCAGAAAAGATGAAATAATTGACAAACATTCATGATTTTTGAGTCATCCCCGGAGCAATCTGACAGTGATATAAGGAGATTAAAACAACAAAACAGAAAAAAGGGCAACCCAAATAATTTCAAAACGTGCATCTGAAATCCGAAAGCAATTCGACAAAATAAAAGAAGGAATAATTGAGAAGCATGGTTAGAGTTTTACCTCTATTTATCTCATGATTTGAGCCAATCTCCGACCAATCATAGCCAATCTCTCTCTCTCTCTGTACTACAATAAAGATTTGTTAAATCAAACCTCACCATTCCAACACTGCATTTTTGCATAAGCTTTAGAAGAGGAGAAATCCTTCAAATAAGGCTTCAATGGATCAAATTAAACGCATCATAGGCTGGAATTTCTCAGAAATGCTTCAATTATTAATCAAAAAAGATCAAATAATTGACAAACATTCATGATTATTGAGTCATCCCCGAGCAATCCGACAGTGGTATAAGGAGATTAAAATAACAAAACAAAAAAAAGGGCAACCCAAATAATTTCAAGACATGCATTTGAAATCCCAAAACAATTCCACAAAATAAAAGAGGGAATAATTGAGAAGCATGGTTGGTGTTTTACCTCTATTTATCTCATGATTTGAGCCAATCTCCGACCAATCGTAGCCAATCACTCTCTCTCTCAGTCGCAACTCAATCCCTTTTTTATGTCGCAGAAACTCACAGGTGGTTGTCGAATTCTGAGAGAGATGATTTTCCCAAGTGAAGGCAACACAAATGAGTTCCTATAGTTGAAGGAAGTGGAAGTGGAAGAGGAAGAGGAAACTCGACACGATACCAACCGATTCATTTTTTCAATTGGAACCGAGTTAACTCTTAATTAATTAAGGGTTAACTCAGTGAGTTTTCCAATTTGAGGATCGCCTTTGCTGCTTTTATATATAAGAATTGATGTGGCTGTTTCAGTAATGATGGGTGATATACCTATACCATTAGATATTATGATAACTGGAGGCACTTGAATTTGTTCAACGCAGACCAAAACATGGAAAGTTGGATGGTAAGAGTGTTGAAGTGTAATGGAAATAACTATTTCTCCGTTCTTTTCTGAAAGCCATGGGAAACCCTTAAAATATTACGAAATAAACAATGTAATCATAATACAGACATTAAAGTTTCGGAGACTTGTTCAAGCCGCTCTCTAATGCTACACTGTTGTCTCTTTTGGCCATTTCTTTATTAGATTAAAGATCATGCTGTTTATGAGAGTTCTTTTACTCCTCCACCCTGTGAATAATAGTCTTCTTTTATTGTTTCTGATATTCTTTAGTGGATTATAACTGTTGTCCTTCCATGTGGTTTTTTGGGAAGGTTATAGTTTTTAAATCTAGGGTTTAGTTAAGTGTGTTTTGCAAACTATTTGGTCAATGTGATAGTTAATTGGCTGTTTTTAGGTAGTTTCACATTTTAAGTCCAAAATATTGTGAGGAAAGGATTTAATTGCTGCAAGCAAATATTGGAAGCAGTAGGAATCCAAATTGAACTTGCATTTATTAGTCATGGATTAGCATGAATTTGTGTTCCTGCTTCCCTTATCCCTTACCCCATTCCACCATGTCACCAAAATTTTCACCTTTGAAACTTTCCAAGAAATCTTTGAAATTTGTGGCCAGTGCGTTAAATCTCAATGTTAATGTCATAGGGCTTTGTTGAGTGATGTTTGATTGTGAGAAATTAGTAATTTAATATATACATTTGGTTTCTCAATTTAAAACATAGCGGATTCATTTGTACATCAAAGTCACTTCTTTTGTGGAAATTATTGCATTGAATTTTAATTTTTTTTTAGGTTGTAAAGTGACATTGCTTGCGTACTAAAATCGTATCGGTTCAGTTTTCAGACATCAAATTAATGTCATCTTTTTAATTCTTTTTGCAGCTCATCATGAGCAAGCTACTCCTGCACTTGCCTCTATGTTAACTACTTCTTTAGCTCAACGTTTTCCTATCTCAGTTCTTACTCAGGAGCCACGAGATGATATTAATCATTTGTTCCACACAAACAAAACATCCCAGGTGAGACTGTGGGGTATAAACCTTTTCAGCATAAGTTTGAAATAATATTTTCACAAGATCTTGTTTTGGTAAGGGAGATGGGAAGATAGAAACTTTCCCCCCAGATATTGCACTTATTTTATTATGAAAGGCTACTTTTGGTTGTGATTTGAAGTCAAATGTGGTTTTATCTTATGTTAAAGAGTTTCCATTAATATCTCACTGATTCTTTCCGGTTAAAGGCAGCATTGAACGGGAGGCAAATGCAAACTGGGTTATCAGTTGATTCTGATAAATATCTTCAGGAGTTCCAACGCCAATTGTTTCACTGGCAAGGCTTATGGTATTTGTAAGAATAATCATAAAAGCTTTGCTCTACATGCGTTAGATTTTTACTTCTGGTTTTAGCTTCACAGTCAATCACCTAATAGTCATCCGTAATGATTTCTTCTGTGCTGTTGTTCACAGATCGCCATCCTTGCAGATGGGAAGAATTCCATCCTTACCTTCAAATAAGCAGCCCGCTGGAAGTAAAACAAAAAAGAAACTTGTGGGCGTGGAACCATGTGATGTAGTTGCCCTTGCTAAAAAAGCATTGTCAGCCTCAAAACTTGCAGCCTCATTAGCTGAGGACCATAAATCACTTGACGCTAATCTCGATGAATCCCTTACTCCAAGGCAGTTTTCTCTCTCCTTTTGTTTTGATGTTTTTGTTCATTTCTTTTTCCTTTCTTTTCGGACATAGGCAGTTTCCTTTGACGGCATTCTAATCTAATTCCCGGTAATGTTTTTCAGAGATTGATATTTTAAATATTTGTTCAGTTTGGAATCTACAACATTGGCCAGTTTCCCAGTTGAGCAGCAGAGAACTGTAAGGTCAACACGTCGCTTGGAGAGACAATCTAAGAAGAGGAGGGTGCCAGAGAGAAAAGTTATTGTTCAAGAGACTAGCAGTTCTAAAAGAGCAGACTTACGAAGAAGTAAAAGTAAGGCATCTGCTCCTGATGATGCTCTCCGATTATTCTCGTGGGTTCCAGAAACAAAAAAACTTTTGACTGCTAAGGAAGAATCTGAATTGATTGTTCATATACAGGTTTGTTTATTCTCCTGTTCGCAATGCATGATTTTTAGATTACAAGCTGCTCTAGTTCTCATTTGAATTTTATAATGTACCAGGAGTTGATGAGATTAGAGGAAGTGAAGGGTAGGCTACATGCTCAGTTTGGCCGTGAACCAACTATGGTTGAATGGGCTGAAGCCACTGGGCTTACTTGTCGTGCCTTGAAGTCGCAACTTCATTGTAGTAACAACAGCAGGGAGAAGTTAATATATGCCAATTTTCGCTTGGTGGTTCATATAGCAAAGCAGTATCTAGGGCGTGGGCTCAACCTTCAGGACCTATTACAGGTGATAGAAACGAGCACTTCATGACCAATTCCTACTTTTTTGCCCATTAAAGCTGGTTATAATAACTAGAAATAGGTCGGACTGAAAAATTACATGGTTTTGTAGCGTACTTTTTCCTCTAAAGGGAATACAGTTTATAAAAAGGAAAGAGAAGAAAACTTAAAAAGCAAAATCACACAGTATGAGGATGTGTCCTTCAATCCGGAGACAATCCCAATGTATTGACAGCTACTATATATGTATTTATTGATAACCAAAATCTTCACAACTGTTTGCACTCAAGGGATGAGGTTCTATCAGTTGCCAAATTTCGGCATAACATACAAATATCTGTCTGGCTGCAGATAAAATGTACAAGTAGATATTGAAAAGGTTGGATTTCAGTTTGTTTGGGCTTCGAGTGCGAACGTTATCACTCCAAAATTTTCCTTCTGTTTTCTTGGCACTTAGGGAAAGCATTTCATTGAATAATATGGATGGGCTTGCTTGATATATCTTTATAGCATCAATTTTAAATGAAATTTGTTGTGTCCTTTCTGATCTAGTTGGTTCCTGTTGCAGGAGGGAAGCATGGGCCTTATGTGGAGTGTCCAAAAGTTTAAGCCTCAAGCTGGTTGCAGATTTGCTACTTATGCTTTCTGGTGGATTCGGCAGGCAGTTAGAAAGGCTATATTTCAACATTCTAGGACTATTCGTTTGCCAGTAAGGGCTTTCTTATTGCTTGAATTCTTTCTATTTTAACCCACTTTTTTTTTTTATAATTATTATTATTATTGTTATTTTAATGAACTATGTAAGTCCTATATGTTTGTCTTTTAGCGTCCAGCTTTTTGGGAGACCGGTGCATCGCTTGACAAAACTTCAGCTTATGTAAAAGAGTATCAAACTGATATGGACCTCATAATATTTTATTAGTTTATTTTGTCTGAAAGTGAACAAATGGATTATGCAGGACAGTGTATATGGGCTCCTCTACAAGGTAACAGAAGCAAAGAGACAATGCATTCAAGAAGGACATCATCGTCCAACAAAAGAGCAAATTGCAGCTCGTGCTGGAATTACAGTTGATAAGTTGGAAAGATTGCTGTATTCAGCAAGAACACCTCTTTCAATGCAACAACCTGTGTGGACGGACCAGAATACTACTTTTCAGGTAATTTTCTAATGACTCCCTAATTACCACGTTTTAAGAACGTACATTAATATAAATAATAAATGCTGAATAGAATGTTTATGAACCATTCTTTAGTATCATTGAAGTTCTGACTAGGCAAAATTTGCTGTTAGATGCCCTTCTCAATCTGCAATCTGTTTTCGCAGCTTAGTTGTGTTAACATGTTTACATTCAAGAATTAAACTGCTTGCTGATGGCTTGCTATCAAATGTATCATTATTAAATTTCTCAGAAAATTTTGAAGTTTGCTCATAATTATAGTCAGGCAAAGTGTTTTCATATGATTCTATTTTCACTTGCTTTCAGTGCTAAAAGTAGAATTTGTCAACATGCCATAAAAATTCTTTCTCATATTTATTTGAAGAGTAATGCTAGGAACACAAAAGCTGTGCATAAACGGTATAAAAAAAGAGAGAGTAGGAAGTGGGACTTACGATTAGATGCTTTACACATTTTCATTGATAAGCAATACATGGGTCCTACTCTTTGTGCACAACTTTTTGTGTACACTTTGTACACATAGTATTATTCTTATTTAAAATACAAGAGTCCACGTCTCCATGTTTCTTATAAGAGTTATAAAGGAAGATATTTATTACAAGTGCAATGATTGTAGTTCACTTATATTATTTGCCAATGGTATTCCTGAGTTTCATTTACCACTTTCTATTTTTGATTCAAAATTGTAGATTTTCTGTTACATATTTGTCTCAGATCGACTGTAGGCTTACCATGTCTAGTTTGTTGTTTATCATGTCTGAGTATTTCTGTTGTGCCTGTGCATGTCCCATATTTGTGTCCATGTTAATTCAATCTATTGAGTTGAAAGATATATAACTAGGGGCCAGAAAATAGGATATTCGTCCATCTTCCTATTCGTTTAAAGCGGATATTATTCGTATTCGAATATCGAATTCAAATGGTACCTTAAGAAATTCGTTAAAGTATTTTTTTGGGATACGATATCACTGTATTCGGATTCGAATATGATTGTGAGCGACATTAATCTCCTTGTTGCCGTTTTGACATTCTCACTACTAATAGGACATTTGCATTGTCATATGAACTGTTACCAATCTAAGACCCTATAGAAAATTTAGTGGTGAATAGACATTAACATTTCGTAGCTGTAGAATGTCTTATCGTGCATGTGATACCTAAAACGAATCCATAGTGCCTTTGCTGAGGCTAGAATTCATAGGTGATATTTCTATTTTATTACATACATTGATTTCATTTTACAGCAAATCACAGCTGACACGGCAATTGAGACCACAAAAGCGAGTGTGGAAAAGCAGCTCATGAGGCAGCACATCCGCAACCTACTTGGCGTTCTTAGTCCCAAAGAAAGGAAAATTATGCGTCTGAGATATGGCATTGAAGGCGGTAAATCAAAATCGCTGTCTGACATAGGTGCTGTTTTCGGCTTGTCTAAGGAACGAGTCCGGCAGCTAGAGAGACGAGCATTATTCAAACTGAGGCAATGTATCGATAGCCAAGGTCTGGATGCCTATGAAGATTTGCTTATTTAGTTAGAGCCTAAACCATTTCTGTGCAAGTCATCTCACTACTTTAAAAGTTTGAACTAAATCATGGATGGCTCTTGAAGATGGATGGATAATACATTAATGCAAGTGAATATAATGTTGTACATATTATTATACTTGCTCTTTTCGTCGTCTGTCCCCAATCAATTTTTGTTGGTTTATAGACCATATGTAATGTACCAATCTAAAGTTCGGTGTAGTCTCTAACTATTCATTTTCAATTCTTTATTATTACTGCTTCATTTATCCTATTTCACCTTTGGTAGGGTTCAAATTCATTATAGTAAATATACTTTGCCTACATTTTTCTTGGCAACTTATTTGAATGGATTGAAGGCAAACCCATTGTGTGCGTCAATAGTCATTCTGTCAATTAAGTTCTAAGGTTCAAATGAGGCCAAGATCACTCAATCTGAAATATATACTTATTTAAAATAAATAAATAAAAGAATAGAAAAGTTGAAATCATTTTCAAAGAGAAATCACCTCAAGACAAGGTTCCAAATTTTGGACAATACCTCCATGGACCAATATATGCTACTGTAGAACCACATAATTAGTAAAATTACTAGAACAAAAAACCATATTGATAGTAAGGCATGCCGTCACAATGATACTTGAACAGCATAAATTCACCTGACCTGACCAAAGGGTAGCTAACTAGCCATTCTTGCAATGTGTACCGGAGTCGCTTAAGCGTAGGTTGCCCATCAGTCCCAAAGAAATAAACCCAAATCACCTGACAAAAGAGTAGCCAACTAGCCATTCTTGTATCATTTACTAAAGTCACTGACCGGGTAGGTGCCAATCAGTCCCACAGAGATAACCGCCCCCAAGTAGAAGCTTTAGTATTGCTCCAAGGGTTGTGGACAGCAGCTCATGATTTTTTTGATGTCTCAACCAAACAGTCCCACATGTTGGCTATTGCACTCTGCTTCCTATTCTTCATAAGAAATCGTCAAGTATGATTGTCAAAAATCAGAATTTCAACTACAACTTGTTTGGCAGTGAGAAAATTTGAAGAGTATACAGAGGATGAAAAGGAATTCCAGCCATTATCAGCTTTCTAAACTGCCCAGTTTTGACACTGAAGCTTTATCTTCTTAAGTAGGCCGTCCATACTGCAAAATTTCCTCATCTATGAGACCTATTGGCACAAGTTTTGTGGGAAATCTTTTTCCCTTAGTTTCTAATGCTAAGTATCAGCAGTATGAAGACTACCCACAAGGGTAGCGTATACCCTGTCATCAGGCGTAAGGCCTGCCTCTTTCATCTCATCATACAATCTAAAAGCCTCATCTGATCTTCCATCCTTTGACAAGCCTGAAATCATTACTGTGTAAGTTACTAAATTTGGGACCAAACCCATCTGAGGCATCTCATTGAACAGTCTAACAGCTTCATCTATCTTTCCAGATATACACTCTCCATGTACAAGTGATGTATATGTATAAACATCAGGCATCAGACCTCTAACTTCCATTTCCTTTCTTATTTTATGAGCTTCCTTCATCATTGCTTTCTTGCAATACCCATCAACCAGGGCATTGTATGTCACAATATTAGGTCTCTCTCCCTTACCCTCCATCTCCCGAAACAATCTTTTTGCTTCTACAAAGTTCCCTTGCTTGCAAAATATATCAACCAACGTAGTGAAAGCGACCGTGTTTGGAGCCACCCCTCTGTCTACCATTGATAACAGCAACCTCTTTGCTTCCTCGTGTCGATTCAGTTTACATAATCCAGTAGCAATTATGGTGTAGGCAAATACGTCAGCCTCGAATCCTTTCTGCTCCATGACACTCTGCAGCCTCCATGCTTCATCTATCATCCCTTGCTTACAGTACCCATCCATCAAAGTATTAAAGACCACCCGATTTATATCTAGCCCATTAATTTGCATCTCATTTAGTAAAACTTCCGCACCCTCCATCTGCCCAGCCTTGCACAAACCATTAATCAAAGCTGCATAAGTGTGATTATTCGGAACAAGACCTCTCTGAGCCAATTCATCAAACAGCATTAACGCTCTTTTCATATGGCCCAACTTACAATTCCAACTAATAATTGTAGTGTAAACATGAACATCAGCCTCTATACCCTTCTCACACATTTCCTCAAACAGTCTATCTGCTTCCTTTATCTTGCCAGACCTTGAATACCAATCAATCAAAAGCGTATAGGTCGCCGCATTACGAACAACTCCGTCCTCCTCCATTGCACTCAGCATTTCCTTAACACTACAAAAATCCAGTTTCTTCATATATGCATCTATCAACGTATTATATGTATAGTCATTGGGTTTAATCCCTCTACCAACCATTTCATCCATCAATTTTCTTGCCTCCTCAACCTCTCCAATCTTACACATACCATCAATCACCAGTGTCATAGAATACACAGTAATTCTAACACCCGAATCAATCATTTGTCGGAAGAACTCGAACAATGACTCAAAGTGATCACATCTCTTGAGTGCAAGTAAATAAACCATGCAAGACCTATCATCAATCTCAAACCCATTATTTTTCATGAACTCAAAAACCTCTAAACCCTCTCTAAACTTCTTATTATCAGCATAAACCCTCAATAGCATATCAAATAACTTATGAACAGTCTTGGTTCCTTCATAGTTTTCATTCACCAAAGATGCTATATCAGAAACTGGGCATATGAGATAATCACTGCTAGCAACATGGTTCAATACATTCTTAGCTTCAGTAAATTTTTGGGCTCTGAATAGGCGGCAAACTAGGGTTATGTGCGCTTCAAGATTGGGCTTTTGGGAAAAGAGAGATGGGTTTGATTGGATAAATTTGAAGAACTGTAAACAAGATTGAATTTTGACATGCGGGTTTGAGAGAACAAGACAAATTATTTTGGAATTGAGATTGGAAATGAGAATTGGAGTCAGTTGAAGGGTTTTTGAGGTTGAGTTTATAAGGGTTTTGGAGATCAAATTTGCCATTTTCTGATCTGATTTTGTAGTGGGATTTATTGGGAATAGTTTCCTGACGGTCTTGAAAAAAATTTGCGTCGACATTTCGAATGAGAATGAATTAGAGGAAAAAACAAGGCTGTTCAAAAGAGGCTGTCTGGGAACGAAGTGAAAAAGGGTTTTATTGAATTGCTGGTCAATTACCCGACTAAAAGGGACGCCAATGTTCATGTTGCTCTCTGGGATACAAGTTTACTCTTACCTTATTTTCCCTAGGGGGTTTTGATGGCTATGTAGTCTATGTTGGTATCAGCACTGTTAATCCGATTTAAAGAGACGATCTTTCATAATCGTAAACTGATATATATCTTACAATTTTAAGTATCTTTTAACTGTTTTATTGTAATACTCATTCCATCCCAAAATAACTGCTTAGTTTTAATTTTTTAAAATTAAATTGACTATTTTTTAAAGTTATTTTTTGTATCATTTTTTCAGAATATAGGTGAAGAGGTTATAACCAAAAAAAAAGTATATACAATTTATTACTAATACCAATTTTTATAATGTTAAAAATATATTTATACATGCTTAATTATTAATTTTAAAAATAGTCAATTTGACTAAAAAAAGTCAAAATTGAAGCAGTTATTTTGGGACGGAGGGAGTAAATAATAATGTATCGTCAATAATATTGTAATGATATATTTAATATAGTTAATTAATTTTATAATTTTATGTATGTATTAATATATGTTGCACTCGTAATTCAATAAAAGACTAGCGCAATATATAGCGAGATTATTGATAATCACACCTAATTCAATTTCTCAAACAAATATGTCATTATCTTTTGTAATTGAAAATTAATTGTGTCTAAATCTAATAAATTAGTTAGAAGGTACTTCATTCGCTTCAAATTATATGATCATTATTGACTTTTGAAAAGTCAATTTATGATATTTTTAAATTAAAAATTGAGACAGCTCATTAAAAATTATGAAACAATAAAACTTAAGATGAGTAATACTTTTTAGATAATTGAAAAGCCTTTTAACAACCTTATTAATAGAAAGGGGATGCGCACAAACATGCGAAGAAAGTTCTTCGAGCTTTCTCTATCTTCAAAAAATGTTTGTAGAATGGGGGCTTCTTCAAATATCGGCTTCAAACAAAGCTTATAGTTTAGGGGTGCGCATGTTTGGAATCCTATACAAGGGGCTGCTTGCTGCTCGCCCCTATATTTAAAGGTTGATATGCACCTTGATCAACGCCCAGAAATCAGGAGGAAGCAGAGCCAACCTTCTTCCTCTGTTCCGATCAAGTATCTCGAGAAATGAACGAGCGTATTGAGGAGGGGGAATACAGATAACGCGTCATAGTCTTGAATTTCAAAGATTTATTAGAGGCTTTTATATATATGTGTGTGTGTGTGAGTGTGAGTGTGTGAATTGGCATTAACATTAGAGAATCACATAATGTGCTAAAGACCTCCCGTGTAGTTCCTTATCTCGTTCAAATTTTTTTTCCCGTCTGATTTCTTCAACATATTTAAATAAATAAGGAAAAAAGACTTTTGAGAATCGTCTTTAACAAGGCAAGTTTTTAGAAACTAACAAATAATCTAAAGTTTAATAATGTTTATAGGGTGTAGTATCATTTAGATTTACGTAAAACTCTAAAAAATAAAATAAATTAACTGGAAAAGCTCAGGAGCGCCCGATTTCGTCTGAATTTAACAGACAAGCAATGGACCCAACCACTGCATTAGGCGCAAATTCATCATAGCTAGTGCACCAGCCGGGAATCGAACCCGGGTCTGTACCGTGGCAGGGTACTATTCTACCACTAGACCACTGGAGCTTGTGTTTTGTTATGGATTCTATGATCGAAACAGTTTACAATAAAAGAAGTGAAGTTTACGGTTGATAACAATCTGTTTTTGGAAATTTAATATGAAAGAAAATGTTAAAAAGAAAATTGAAGTTACTTTTTCTCTCAAAAAACCTTACCATAGAATGTCATTGATGATTGAGACATAAAACTTTATTTTCTTTTTCATCATTTTTAGAACCCACAAACATAACGCGTAAAGATTTCATACGTCTTCTTTCCCCCTTTTTTTAGGAATTCATACATTTTATTTGATCATCCATTGGTTATAATTAAAATATAAAGGATGTAATAATACCTTTTTAGGCATAAGTTTAATACTCCCTACCCTAGCCTAGCCTAGCCTCTATGTGAACTGATCATTAAAGAAGACTTCAACCTATTCCTCATTTGGACGTTTATATAATGAGTATTCAGTACTATTATATTATTATGTCAAGTCTATTCAAAACTCTTTTTTATTCAACAATTGTCTAAAATAAAAGAAAATAATATTTCCAACAGACCACACCCACAGTTATACCATGTTTATTAAATGGTTTACATTATATTTAAAATGATATTTTATGGGCCCAAAGAATCTGTGGGTCAAAATTAATGTCATGATGGTAAATTTATCTGCATTCTAAACCCTTGATTTTTTATTCTTCTGAGTTGAAAAGAGGCCTATAGGCTATAAGGAGGAGCAGAAAATAGCTAGTAGCTAGGGAAGAGTCCAGTGACAAGGGAGGCTGTGCTAATATCACCTGGCCCAGTGGGCTGACAAATTCTTCTTAATCGCAGCTCCTACCTCCTCTACTCTGTCAGCTGACCTACAGGTGGCTCCACCCATTGCCACCAAGGTACACGGGTGTGAGCTGGCTGCAAACAACCACAGTTATTTTGAATAGTTTGCACAAATTATTGCTTCTTCTTTTCTTTTCTTTTTTTGTAATTATTAGTTTACCTTTTGGACAGTAAATTCATATGCGTGGTGGCCCTATTCTATTCCGTTGTCCATACCCTAAATTAATGCCTAAAAGTAATATTACAGACATAAATTATTTTAATAAATTATTGATGTGCATATTTTGTATTAATTTTTTTTAAAAAAAAATCAAACAATGTAACACTATCACTATGTAACAAGATTGATGTAGAGTATATCATATTAACAATTTATAAAATAATTTATATTTAGTAGCATTATTCTATCTAGTAAGTACCAATTGTGACATAAAATTTCGGGTTTTAATGAAAATTAATTTCAAAGTAATATCTTAAACTTGTAATTACAACGTACACATGTAATATCTTAAACTTGTACATGTGTACACATGTATACATGTCACTGTAAATGTAGGACTATATATCATTTTTAAATTTAATCTTGTATGATGTATGATATTGATTTAGTATGTACAGACAATGTCATAAACTATCATTTATCTTATTCAATATTACATCATTTGTTACAAAAATTTAAAACCTGGCCCCTCATTTTTGAATGGGTGGCCATATATATATATATGGAAAGCATAGGCTGTTGTTGTACATTCTACACGTAGGCATAATTCTGAACATTTATTGAGAATAGATAGTCAGAAAAATATGTAATTTTAGTTGCCAATCTTATTCCTAGTCTCAATCTCTGTCTTTCATCGTAAACAGAGAAACGTAAGTATAACATGGATCCTCCGATACAAAAGTATTATACGCTGGACATATGAAACCTAGCTAGCTTTTTCTTCTGTCTCTCCTGTGCCACTGGTACGACAGATATATGCATCGGGTGTGATTAAACTAAATGGTTTATATATGGAACATTAAAAGGAACAAGAAGAAGAAGAAGAAAGAAGAAGTAAAGTTAGGGTTTCAAACTTTTGTCTCTCAAATTATGTGGCATTGAGGCAAATGCTATTTAATTATGATGTAAGTATGATCGATAACGTCCACTGCAGTGATAACACATCATTGAGAATTTGAGATAAAATAGTTGAGAGTCTAGCTAGCATTATTCAAAAATTAAGAATTAAAAGAACATGATGATATGATTTGTGCATGTAGGTTAAAATATACAACAACTACCAAAAGGGGAGAAAATATTTACAGTGAGACAGTGATAATTAAGATATGGTTTGCAATTCTTGATCCGTACGTGTACACAGACACAAAAGCCTGCAGTACTAAAGTCTATCTCTCAAAGCAGTATAAATATACTTGCATAGCAACTTTCACCTATATAGTAACTGCTGCTACTGCTAGCTGCTCATTGCTCGCTGCTCCTTCAATATAAATAAATAATTAATCACTTTATATATATATATATATATATATATATATATGTATTTTATATTAATATTATATGCATAAATCAAAGTGATTCATGGAAGAAAGAGATGGCGGAAGCAAAAAAACCAGCAGCGGCTGCTTTAGAAATCATCAGCACGGTGGTGGAGGTGGTGACGACGGAGGCGGCAGCGGTGGCGATGGTGGGGTCAACGGGGAGGACGGTAGCCGGACGTTTGGAGAGCGGTGTGGTCATCTGGCGAAAAAGCAGCGGGCGAAATTCTACATCCTCCGCCGCTGCATAGCAATGCTGGTGTGTTGGCATGAGCGGGGTGATCATTAATTATTCTACCTAGTATATATATATATATATATATTAGTATCTGCATCATGCACGAATTTATTTAAAAATGTAGTTAATTAGAAGAGTTAATAATAAATTAATGACAGTTGTATAATATGTTTTTTCTATTTTAGATCTGGCCGGGTTGTATTTTTCATTAATTCGTTAATATTCTTTTTTTTTACAACTAATTTATTTTAAAATTATTGATATTATTTTAACTTTGAAGAATAATATATTAGTTATATAACATATATCTTCTTGATTCATCTCCGATCGAGAAGCTTGTGCCTTGTGGGGTTTGTAAACGTATCTCATATATACTTTCTGTGATGATTAATTGTATGGAAATTCCTAGCTAGAGGTCCAATTCTGAATTTTAATTAAGCTCCAAGTATTATTAACTGCTTTACTTCTGTCAGTTAAGCTAGTTTATGAGAGGTTATTTGTGAACAAAGTAATTAAAATACCTGTTTTTGTCATTGCTTTTTATGTTTCCATTTCCTTTATTTTTTTTCTTTTGCTATTTGTTTTCTAACTCTTTCTGATAATGATACGTGTTTAGTTTTTATTTTTTGAAATAAAAAATATAAAAAAATACTCATCCGTTCCAAAATTAGAGATACAATTAGGACTTTTGAGATCAAGCGATACATTAATTAAACTTCAAATTGATGTGAATTTATTTAATTTTAGTTAGTTTATATAATTATTATAATTATATAGTATATAGCAAAAACTATTAATCACAAAATTTATTTTATTCTAAACTTTTATGAATTATACCAATTTTAAAATTTAATATAGCTGTCGTTTGACATTAGAAAGTTAAATTTCAAAACGGATATGTGAAGTAAATCTTAAATTAACGGTCGAAAATACCTTTGGACTCTGAAATGAGCCTGCTCTCTGAAAAAGAATTGTTTGAAAACGGTAGCGTTACGCATTGAGATAGAAACCAAACCAAACCAAACGTTAATATTACCAAAATTCTGTTTAATGTAATGAACATAAATATAAAAAGTTTACAGGGCTCAACAGTCGTCTATATATAACGAAAAACACCAACAGTTTTGCTTCGCGAGTTGTAACTCATCCATATACAATTATGGAGTACCTTTTTACATTTAGTAAAATTGTGCGTGCACAATAATGTAGAATGTTACTTATATATATATATATATACACACACAGAAAGAATCAAGAACATACTCTTTGATTTTACATACCTTACACACCACCTTTAGTAACAGACCGGGCGACGATTCGGTCCGTCGCATATCAGAGAACCGTCGTCTTAGCTTTTAGCGACGTATTGAACCGTCGCCATAACATATAAATTGTTTATCTGTTCTATAGCGACGGACCGAACCGTCGCCTGGTCCGTCGCTAAAAGTGGTGAGCATAGTATATAAAATAAAGGAGTATGCTTTTGAAAATAAAATAAAGTGGTATAAAATAAAATAAAATGATGAGCATAATATGTAAAATAAAAGAGTATATATATATATATATATATATATACTTCGTCCTGCAGCACCAACTGATATATTTGGATAAGTATAGTGTTAATTAGGTGGTGAGTTTAAAATTTCATAGATAGAAAGATATATAGGCTTTTGGCTTTAATTTGCTTAATTAAATTGAGTCTCATGAAAAGTAAAATCCCACGCGGTTGAATGATTAGGTGGTAATTAAGAAAAATGAATGTGTACCAAATTAGGAGGCAGCCGACAGTAGGAATCCTGAGGCGAAGATGACTTAAATAGAATGAAGCGTCGCCCTCTTGCGGCTCTTCCTTTACTTTTTTTGTGCATGTGTCTTCCTTTACGTTTTGGATTTTCATTTTTATTTATGAGATATAAAAAAAAAATTAGAATGCATAATTATTAATTGATTTTTGAAATACACTCACTCTCAGTTCAATATCCAAGTATATATGATCACTAGATCGATCTTTTGGACATGGTATATATAGATTTTAAGATTCATGTGTTCAAGTACTGTTAACATCTCCTCCCTTATATTGTTTTTTGATTGTGCATATCCATTAATTTGTTTGTTAGTTTATCATTGTATTCACGTGAGTAAGAGTTAAAGTTTAACAACATAATCCTTTCGTTTTCAAATTTAAAATAATAGTGACTCATTTTGTAATGTTAACTTGAATCTTTTTATAAACTTAAATATTTGACATGACACAATGTTTTAAAAATAGTAAAACTCATTATTAATAAAATAAAATTTTATATTTTGTAATACTTATAATTTTATAGACATAAATTAAATTCATTCACATCAATTTTCAATTTAACCTATTTTATGTTAACTTTTAAAATGTTAATATTAATTCCCTATTTAAAAAATGATAAAGTATATATATATTTAGAAAAATGGAGTATATATGCATGTGTTTTAGACACACACAAGTTTGTGTGTGATCTGCACTTAAACGACGTAATTTTGATTAATAAAATGATAAAATGTCAAAATAACTTCTAATAAAAATGGTGAAGTGTTAAAATTGTTATTAATAATAACTCTTATGTATATTTGTGTGTGTATATATATATATATATGTATATATATATGGGCACAATTTAATTTTACAAAGTTAATGTAAACACGTTTATTAACAACATATTGATATATGGGGCATTAACAATATTTTATTTTTGAGATGAATTTATCTCAAGACCCAAAACAAGATATTGACTAGAATTTTGTAAATTTCCAAAATACTCCCCCAAAACCGAGATGAATTCTTTTTTGTTAGACTTGGGACCCAGGTGAAATGGTAACACGTTAGTATCTGAGACGAACATAATATGTGGGAGGGTCAGACGTCTCCCACGTGAAAGCACACGTGTGGGGACACCAAACGGAAAGTTGTATTCTCTCTCTGTCGCCCAAAGTCTGAGGACGTGTAAAGAGCAAAACACAAGCCAACTTGGTCTCCACTTTAAGGTTCCATGATACTCCTAGTTTCAGAAGTCTATAGAATATATATGAATGTAGCATATCTTTCTTTTATATATATATATATATATATAAAAGGAGCTAATTCATTATAATCGGTTGCCGTAATAACCTATTTTATTTCAGCCGCTACTCTTTGTAGAGGCTTATGTAGCAATTTAAAAGTCAAAGCAATCAAGTATAGTGGGCCCCTATTAGGAGAAAAAAAAACCCAAGCCGCTACTAGGAGTAACGGCTCTTTCAATTCTTTTGTCCCACTTTTTTTGTCACTTCCATTATATTAACCTTTTAAAATTATATTATTATAATAATAATATTAATTATTTGATTTATTAATAATAATAAATAAAATTATAAATAATAATTAATTATTTGATTTAATAAATATAATAATAATAATAATAACTAATAATAATATTAATTGTTTGATTTATTAATAATAATAGTAGTAATAATATTAATTATTTTATTTAATTATTATTATCTTAAATTAAATTAAATTATTACTATTATTACTATCTGTAGCGATTGGGGAATAAAATAATAATAATAGTATTAATAATAATAAAAATAATAGTATTAATAATAATAATAATTTAATTATAAATAAAATTTGACTCTTGGCATTGTAATTTGATTCTTTTTGTGGAGGGAACGTTAGAAGTATAGAAATTGAAAACAAGTTTAGAAGGTATATCATTAAAATTTCTAATGACTTCAAGTTATATCATTAGAATTAAACGTTCCTTAGAATTTCTATACTTCTAAACTTCTAATGACTTCAAGTTATGTATATCATTAGAATTAAACATTAGAATTAGAAATATAAAAATTGAAAACAAAAATGATATATATAATGACTTCAAGTTATATATATCATTGTAACTTGTTTTCAATTTTTATATTTCTAATTCTAATGTTTAATTATTTATTTTTCTTCAGAATCGCTATGGGATATTTTAAATTTTAAAGTTGATGGGATTCGTTTTCTTTTGAAAATTATAACTAATCAATTAGTAGTATTTTATATAATATACAATTATTATTATGTTCTCAAAAATTTAAAAGAATTTGTATTAATATCAAATATTAAATATCTGATATTAACTTCTAAAATATATTATTAATTAATTCCATATTTTGAAATATGAGAATGATATTGGTTTCTAATTTTTAACATTAAAAAGAGCATACATAAAGTTATTGAAAGTATAGTAAACATGCTCTAGCTGAGCATAGAAAATATCTTCTAATCTTCAAAACAAATCTGAAAAAGTCTATCATCCATTTTGTGATAAAGGAATAACTTAATTATTGTGAATGCTCTTTATATTGTACGTAATATCTAGAAGCTAACACTTCCTCTACCATTTACAAAGTTAAATAATTAATATAAATTTATTTCAAAAATTATTACGACTCTTAATTTTGAAAAAGAAATATAAAAATATAGTTTTAGTTTGTCTTAAAATTTGATGCATTTAAACATCTTTATATTTGATCGTCACCGGAGATTTAATATACTTTGTGTAGTTCTATTTCTTTATTAGTTTTAGTAGTTTATTTTTTATTTTTTGAATAGATTTAATATATTTTTTATTTCTTTATTTTTTATTTAATATACAAGTTACAATGATATATATAACTTGAAGTCATTATATATATCATTTTTGTTTTTAATTTTTATATTTCTAATTCTAATGTTTAATTCTAATGATATACATAACTTGAAGTCATTAGAAGTTTAGAAGTATAGAAATTCTAAGGAACGTTTAATTCTAATGTTTAATTCTAATGATATAACTTGAAGTCATTAGAAATTATAACGATATACCTTCTAAACTTGTTTTAATTTATGGGTCCTCTTAACATGTGCCCTAAGGGCACATGCTAAGCACACAGTTCAAGAGAATATTCTCTTGAATTATGTGCATATTCTCTTGATTTCTGCATTTACATCAACTTCAAAGGAATAAACACACAATTCAAGAGAATATTCTCTTGAACTGTGTGCTTAGCATGTGCCCTTAGGGCACATATTAAGAAATTCCTTAATTTATATACTTCTAACGTTCCTTCCGCAAAAAGAGTCAAATTACAATGCTAAGAGTCAAATTTTATTTATAATTAAATTATTATTATTATTAATACTATTATTATTATTATTATTATTATTATTATTAATACTATTATTATAATTTTATTTTTCAACCGCTACACTTAGTAATAATAGTAATAATTTAATTTAATTTAAGGTAATAATAATTAAATAAAATAATTAATATTATTACTATTATTATTATTAATAAATCAAACAATTAATATTATTATTACTTATTATTAATATTATTATATTTATTAAATCAAATAATTAATTATTATTAATAATAAATTAAATAATTAATATTATTATTATAATAACATAATTTTAGAAGGTTAATATAATGAAAGTGACAAAAAAATGGGACAAAGGAATTGAAAGAGCCGCTACTAGGTAGCGGCTTGAGTTTTTTTTCTCCTAATGGGGGCCACTGTACTTGATTGCTTTGATTTTTAAATTGATACATAAGCCGCTACAAGGAGTAGCGGCTGGGATAAAATAAGTTGCTACGGCAACCAGTTGCCATGGATTTACTCCCATATATATATATATTAGAGAATGATACATAGTACTCCATTCATCCCATAATAACTGTCGTTTTAGCTTCATGCACATGAATTAAGAAAATTATTTAATGCTATCATTTATTAATTAAAATTTGTGTAAAATTTCATCACTATCCCTTTATGGGAAGTTGAAAACTATTAATACAAGAGAGAGAATTTCTTAGGACAATGAGAGAAGGTATGGGTGATTTAGTAAAGTAAATAATTTATTCTCCTAGAAAGTTGTAAACGACAAATAAATTGGAAAAAAAAAATTCTTCTAAAACGACAGTTATTATGGGATGGAGTGAGTATATATTTATTATAAATTTTTATAGCACACGTATCATTTATATTATTTGAAAAAAAAAAGAAACGATCGTAATTAGAAATTAAAAATCAACGTATGCTACTATTAACATATACTAATCAGAATAAGAGTTTGAATTTATTAATTAGAGTTTAAAGTTTATTAATTAAGGTTTAGAATTTTTAATCAAGGTTTAAGATTTATTGATCAAGGTTTAGGGTTTATTAACAAAGGTTAAGTATTTATTAACTCAGGGTTAATAAACCCTAAACTCAATTTAAAAAGGAGTTTTTAAACCTTAAACATTGATTAATAAATCCTAAATCATGGTTAATAAAGTAAAACTGTAAGACCCCGAATTTTATGAATAAAGATTTAATTTTTTTATATATTATTTTGAAATAGTAAGGTGTTGATTTGATAAATGTGAAAAATTATGGGTGAAATGTGCAAATATTTCAAAATAAGCAAGTGGTTATAAAATATTCATTGTTGTCGGGAAATATTCGTTTGGTCGTGCAATATTTTGTTGTCGGAGAATATTCGTACAACGGCACAGCTATTTGTGGGCCCCACAACGGAATAACTGTCGGATATAGAAAGCGACAGAAATAACCTTTTTATAAATAACGGCGTAGTTGTTACCGTTAGTACTGTTGAAATATCCGGTGATAAAAATACAGTAATACGCGTTGTGCACAGTAGCAAACGGTATTGCACAGTATTTTGAATTATTGGTTCTTACGTAAGAAATCACTTACTCAATAATTGTTACAGTAATTACTGTTTAATATTTTATATTATTGATTCAATAATTGCATGATATTTTATTGGTTCAATAATTGCTACGTTGATATTTTATATCAATAATTGCTACGTTGCTATTTTATATGATTGATTTAATAATTGCTATAGTTGATATTTTGTATTATTGATTCAATAATTGTCATTGCACAGTATTTCACATTATCAACTCAATAATTCATATTATTTGAATAATATTATTAGATAGCATTATTGACAATGTCTAAGGAAGATCTGTCTAGGAGGGATTATTTAATTGCGCGCCAGTAAGGAAAAATCCTTATCGGAAGGCCCCCTCTTTCCTGGGAACGACCTGGTTGTCAATATTATAGTTCTGTAATATTATTTGTGAATAATTAATTATTGATTTATATGATAAAAAAATATTTATTTAATAAAAGAAGGAATTAGTGCTGATGTGTTTTTATCAGTATTTTGGTGTGGAAAATCATCCGTTTGTGGATTTTGGCTATTTTCGATTGGGAATTTGGAAAAACTTCCTTCTACAAAGTTGTAGAGAATTAAATTTTCTATGAAAAAGACATAGAATTTATATTTTTCTGACAAAATGACTATGTATTATGAATTATTGAAGTTTTAAAAATAAATATTTTTTAAAAATAAAATGGTGGGCTCCACTTTTGTCATTGCTTGGAAAATGTTGAATTTTTTTTCTCACGAGGTGTGCTGGAGAAGCCGCCGGCGCAAAAGTCTACTTTGGCATCCTAAGCTTTTCCTATAAATAGGGTGCTTAGATTATAATTGAAAATACACCAGAATCAAAAGTTTTCTCTTTCTATAATATCGAGCGTATTTTTGTGAGTATTTAGATACTTTGAGTGTTGCTATTCAGTACAAGTTTTCTTCAGCCTTATATCCGATATTTCAGTCAGAAGTACTATTCTTTTGATGTAAGGGATGTTATTTTCTTTCGTAAATGATGTTATTCTTTCAATATCATTATACCAAAATATTGACATGGATTTTATTATGAAATTCTTACTTTTTCGTCAGGGTTACTATTCATGTATACGGCACTATTCACGTATACGGCACTATTCACGAAAAAATTAAATTTTCTTCTATTTGTCCAACTTGCTTGTTAAGGTTCCTACTTTGATTGGATCTAAGTTTTGAGCTTTATTCTTGAATTTTGCTCCACAATTGATTATTACGAAGTATTTTTGAATTGGATAAACTAAAATACGAATCCTTAATTTTGTCCTTTATCTCACTGGATTCGTTCTTTAAAATATTTTTCATCATCCTCAGTCCTAAAAGGTGATATAACTGAATATCTTTGGCCTGTAGAGCAAAGATGAATGATTACCTGATGAATATCTTTGACCGTAGTGCAAAGATGGACAGGTGTTGAGATGAACATGACCACTGGTGATACAAATGAATATCTTTGGCCCGTAGTGCAAAGATGAATATTTAATTTGAGATATATATTGATTGATGTTACAGGGATAAAATATTGATGATAGACTTTTAAATCATAGAAGATAGTAGACTTCATTCTCTACTTAACTCTTCTAATGAATGGTTATTTCCGCTGCGAATATTGATCTAAAATTTGTTGTCAATAATATTTTATCTGAATTGTTGAAGACTAACGATAATTTATTTTCCATTATCTTAGTCATAATATTCTTTACTAGGACTAGTTGAGCTTACCCTTTTCATCTATTGTCCTATTCAGGAAATGAGAATGTTGCAGAAACTAGTCGGGGGACAGAGTGATGGTCCGAGTTAGAGCAGTAGTAGTCCTCACTATTTTTAATAAATAGTGTGATAATAATTGTAATGAGGACTTAGTTTGAATATTAATATTTTCTACATATTTGTATTGACACTCACAGTTGTGTGGTCGTATTTTGCACGACCGTGTAATATAAAATTTGTATTTGAATTCTGTACCATGTATTTGGCGACTCAGAATGGATTGGATTGACTGGACCTATTCTGGGGGGCGTCACAGTTGGTATCAGAGCTTAAGGATATGATCTATGGCGGAGATCGGGAAATAAAACTAGGAGAGGAGAGACGAGTAAAACCTTCACTAGTATGTCCTCCCTAAGCTTATGTGGTATTTAATTGGTCAGTCGGAGCATAGGATTAATATGTGATATGTTAATTTGTTTAATTAACCCTTGTTTTATGGCAATATTTGAGAATTACAGCTGAGAATATTAACAACGAAGTGAATGAGACCGTGGAGACACCTTTAATCACCAACCAGGAGCACGTGCAACAAGAAGGCAATGCTTATCCTAAAAACAACGCTGGTCAGACGATAATCGATGAGATGTTTAGAAGTTTTTTGCAGTTCATGCAAAACCAGACGAGGGAGACTCGTGTGCAAAATACAGGTGGAGATAATAACAACTCGCGGCTTGTCACTGCTGAGCAGTTCAAAGAGTTGGGACCACCAGAATTTCAGGGAAAGCCAGATCCAATCAAGGCAGAGACGTGGGTTAATAAATTACCAAGATATTTGATGTCTTGGGATGCACGGAGGAACAGAAGGTTCCATTCGCCACGTTTATGTTCCGTGGAGAGGCAGATTACTGGTGGGAATCCATGAAGCGTACCCAGACTGCCGCACTCAAGATGTCTTGGGAGGAATTCCAGAAACTGTTCAATGACAAGTACTTTCCAGAAAGTATTCGTTATATGAAGGAAGTAGAATTTATCAAACTCGAACAAAATAACATGACGGTGTCCCAGTACGAGGCTGAGTTCGCGGAGTTGTCTAGGTTTGCACCTCATTTGGTGGAGAACGAGGAACGTATGACGCGGATATTTCTTAGAGGTTTGAAACCCGAAATACGTCAATACCTCATTTCTCATAAATTTTCTCTATATTCGGATGTAGTGAACAGGGCCCAGTTGTTAGAACGAGATAGTGATTATATTCAACCAAGGTCGTACTGGTGGCAGCAATCATCGGAGAAATGACAACCAGCGGGGAGGAAAGTATGACAAAAGCGGTAACCACTCCGGTGGTAATCGTGGCCATGATAGTAAAAAAAGCGAATCGGGGGGAGATTTCAAGAAGAGAATGTATAATAATGAGAACGTGAAGACGTCGATATCAGCACCAGCATCAACTGTTTCTAGGGGAGGAGAACGACCACCGGTCGTATGCTATAAATGCGGGAAAGAGGGACACATCAGCCCAAACTGCCCACAACAATTCAAAGCATGTTAAAACTGTGAAAAAGAATGACATATAGCTCGAGATTGTCCTGTTGTGAAACCAAATCCAGCGGGGGTGGTGATTCCAAAGGCGATTTCGGACAAGTCAAAATCGGTGATTCCTGGAAGAGCGTTTGTCGTGACAACCCAAAACGCGAGGAACCCACACGAGGTGATTACGGGTAAGCTAATCATAAACTCTTGTGAAGTTTACACCTTGTTAGATACCGGTGCTACCCATTCTTTTATTTCATCTGCTTGTGCTCAACGTTTGAACTTGACTTCTGATAAATTATACTTTGACTTATCTGTTAAAACTCCGTTAGGAGAAACTTTCGTTACATCTACAGTTTACAAATCTTGCTTGATTCAGATTGGTACCCTTACCTTACCTGTTGATCTTATATCTTTAAAAATACTTGCATTTAACGTGATTTTAGGAATTGACTGGTTAACCACTTACCATGCCAAAATTGATTATTTTCGTAAGGTTGTTAGTTTTCATATTCCTAATCAACCTGTTGTGCGAATCCAAACCACCAAACCACTAAAATCAGTCAATATCATTTCAAGTCACAAAGCTATTCGTTTATTGAAAAATTGATGTCAAGCTTTCTTAGCACATGCCACTGATCTAAACCAGAATACATTAGGTTTGAATGATATTTCCGTTGTTAATGAGTTTCCTGATGTATTTCTCGAAGAACTTCCCAGTCTACCCCCAGAACGTGAAGTTGAATTCTTTATTGACCTTGAGCCCGGTACAAAATCCATTTTTAAAATCCCATATCAAATGGCTCCTATTGAACTTCAGGAGTTAAAGGTCCAATTACAGGAATTGTTAGACATCGATTTTATACGTCCTAGTACGTCTCCTTGGGGTGCTCCTGTTTTATTCGTAAAGAAGAAAGACGGGAGTATGCGACTTTGTATTGACTATCGGGAGTTGAACCATGTCACCATCAAGAATAGGTATCCGCTACCTCGTATTGATGACCTGTTCGACCAGTTGCAAGGAGTGCAATTCTTTTCAAAGATCAATCTTCGTTCTGGATATCATCAGCTGAAGATTAAAACTGAGGATATTACGAAGACTGCCTTCAGAACTCGGTACGGGCATGATGAGTTCTTAGTCATGTCTTTTGGATTGACTAATGCTCCTGCTGCTTTCATGGATATGATGAACCGTGTATTTAAGGAATATTTGGATCAGTTCGTTGTTGTCTTTATTGATGACATCCTCATCTATTCTAAAAGCCGTGAAGATCATGAGCACCACTTGAAGCTGGTACTTTAAAAGTTTCGTGAGAACAAGTCATATGCCAAGCAGAAGAAATGCGAGTTCTGGCTTGAGGAAGTAGCATTCCTTGGGCACGTGGTATCGAAACGTGGAGTATCTGTTGACCCAGCGAAGATTGAAGCAATACAAAGTTGAGAGCAACCTAAGTCGGTGATCGAAGTACGAAGCTTTCTGGGCTTAGCTGGTTATTGTCGGAGGTTCGTAGAGGAATTTTCTCGAATCGCTACTCCATTAACTAAGTTGACTAGGAAAGATACAAAATTCATTTGGAGCGAGGAATGCGAGAAGAGCTTCCAAGAGCTCAAAAGAAGACTTATCTTGGCACCTGTTATGACAATACCATCTAGTTCGGATGGATTTGTTATCTATAGCAATGCTTCGGGCAAAGGGTTAGGATGTGTTCTCATGCAACATGGGAAAGTCATAGCCTATGCCTCGCGACAACGCAAAGAATATGAGAGGAATTATCCTACTAATGATCTAGAGTTGGCAGCTATCGTTTTCGCGTTGAAGATCTGGAGACATTACCTGTACGGGGAGAAAGTGGAGATTTATACAGATCATAAGAGCCTTAAATATTTCTTCACTCAAAAGGAACTCAACATGCGGCAACGACGTTGGCTTGAGCTATTGAAAGATTACGATCATACTATCCAATACCATCCTAGAAAAGCGAACGTCGTAGCTGACGCGTTGAGTAGAAGATCATATGCGGGTATGAGTGTGATAATGTCAAGTATACGCGTAGAACCAGCTTTGATTGATAAAGTTAAAGCTGCTCAAGCTACAGATCCGGAGCTGATGAAGATGAAGAAGAAGGTGCCATTCCAGAAGCAAGAATCGATGAAGAGGGAATACTTCAAGTCAACTCCAGACTTTGTGTTCCTAACGATTTTAACTTGAAGTATAGAATCATAATGGAGGCACACAACACACCGTTTGCAATCCATCCGGGAGTACTAAAATGTATCGTGATCTTCGACATACATTTTGGTGGAGCAATATGAAGAGAGAGATCGCGAAGTCTATCTCGAGGTGTTTAATGTGTCAACGCATCAAGGCGGAGCATCAAGTGCCAGAGGGTCCATTGCAACCACTGGAAATTCTCAAATGGAAGTGGGAGCGCATTACGATGGATTTCGTTACGGGTCTTCCCAAGGTTTCTCAAGGCATAGATGCGATTTGGGTTATTGTTGATAGATTAACCAAGTCTGCTCATTTCTTGCCTATACGAGAGACTTATTCCCTTGAACGTCTTGCTCATATGTATGTGAATGAGATTGTGAGATTGCATGGCATGCCAGTATCCATAGTTTCGGATCGTGACCCCAGATTTACTTCACGATTTTGGATCAGTTTGCAGAAAGCTATGTGCATGGATTTACGATTCAGTTCGGCTTATCATCCTCAGACAGACGGACAATCGGAAAGGACTATTCAAACTCTTGAAGATCTATTGAGACTCTGTGTTCTAGACTTCAAAGGGAGTTGGGATAAGTACTTACCATTGGTGGAATTCTCCTACAACAACAGTTATCAAGCAAGTATAGGCGTGGCTCCATTCGAAGCGTTGTATGGACGAAAGTGTCGCTCTCCAGTATGCTGGAATGAGGTGGGTGAAGCAATATTGTTGGGACCGGAGTTGGTACGTATGACTACAGAAAAGATTCAAATGATCCGACAACGTATACAAACCGCACAAGATCGACAAAAGAGTTATGCGGATCTTCATCGAAAGGACGTGGAATTTAATATTGGGGACCATGTGTTATTACGTGTTGCTCCGTGGAAGGGAGTTACGAGGTTTGGCAAGAGAGGAAAGCTCAATCCACGATTCATTGGTCCATTTGAGATCCTTGACCGAGTAAAAAATGTGGCTTATAGACTTGCTTTACCTCCAAGCATGTCTCGTGTTCATAACGTTTTTCACATATCTGTACTTCACAAATATGTGAAAGACCCAAACCACATTATTTAGTTAGAACCAGACGAGATAGCCGAAGATTTAACGTACGAGGAGGTACCTGTCAAGATCTTGGATTGGAAGGAGCATGTCCTACATTCGAAAATTATACCTCAAATTAAAGTTTTGTGGAGAAACCATGAAATTGAGAAAATGACCTGGGAGTTGGAATCAGAAATGAAAGCGAGGTATCCTCACCTTTTCGATATACCAGGTACGTACGTCAATTTCGAGGACGAAATTTTATAAGGAGGGGAGGATGTAAGACCCCGAATTTTATGAATAAAGATTTAATTTTCTTTATATATTATTTTGAAATAGTAAGGTGTTGATTTGATAAATGTGAAAAATTATGGGTGAAATGTGCAAATATTTCAAAATAAACAAGTGGTTATAAAATATTCATTGTTGTCGGAGAATATTCGTTTGGTCGTGGAATACTCTTGTTGTCGGGTAATATTCGTACGACGGCGCAGCTATTTGTGGGCCCCACAACGGAATAACTGTCGGATATAAAAAGCGACAGAAATAACCTTTTTATAAATAACGGCGTAGTTGTTACCGTTAGTACTGTTGAATTATTCGGTGATAAAAATACAGTAAAACGAGTTGTGCACAGTAGCACACGGTATTGCACAGTATTTCAAATTATTGGTTCTTACGTAAGAAGTCACTTACTCAATAATTGTTACAGTAATTACTGTTCAATGTTTTATATTATTGATTCAATAATTGCTTGATATTTTATTGGTTCAATAATTGCTACGTTGATATTTTATATCAATAATTGCTACGTTGCTATTTTATATGAATGATTTAATAATTGTTACAGTTGATATTTTATATTATTGATTCAATAATTGTCATTGCACAGTATTTCACATTATCAACTCAATCAGATAGCATTATTGACAATGTCTAAGGAAAATCTGTCTAGGAGGGGTTATTTAATTGCGCGCCAGTAAAGAGAAATCTTTATCAAAAGGCCCCCCTCTTTCTTGGGAACGACCTGTTTGTTAATATTGTAGTTCTGTAATATTATTTGTGAATAATTAATTATTGATTTATATGATAAGAAAATATTTATTTTGTGGATATAAAAGAAGGAACTAGTGTTGATGTGTTTTTATCAGTATTTTGGTGTGAAAAATCATCCGTTTGTGGATTTCGACTATTTTCAGTTGGGAATTTAGAAAAATTTCCTTCTACAAAGTTGTAGAGAATTAAATTTTCTATGAAAAAGACATAGAATTGTATTTTTCTGACAAAATGGCTATTTATTATGAATTATTAAAGTTTCAAAAATAAATATTTTTTAAAAATAAAATGGTGGGCCCCACTTTTGTCATTGCTTGGAAAATATTGAATTTTTTTTCTCACGAGGTGTGCTGGAGAAGCCGCCGGCGCAAAAGTCTACTTTGGCATTCTAAGCTTTTCCTATAAATAGGGTGCTTAGGTTAGAATTGAAACACACCAGAATCAAAAGTTTTCTCTCTATAATATGGAGCGTATTTTTGTGAGTATTTAGATACTTTGAGTGTTGCTATTCAGTACAAGTTTTTTTCAGCCTTATATCCGATATTCCAGTTAGAAGTACTATTCTTTTGAGGTAAGGGATGTTATATTCTTTCGTAAATGATGTTATTCTTTTCAATATCATTATACCAAAATATTGGCATGAATTTTATTATGAAATTCTTACTTTTTTCGTCGGGGTTACTATTCACGTATACGGCACTATTCACGTATACGGCACTATTCACGAAAAAATTAAATTTTCTTCTATTTGTCCAAGTTGCTTGTTAAGGTTCCTATCTTTGATTGGATCTAAGTTTTGAGCTTTATTCTTGAATTTTGCTCCACAATTGATTATTACGAAGTATTTTTGAATTGGATAAACTAAAATACGAATCCTTAATCTTTGTCCTTTATCTCACTGGATTCGTTCTTTAAAATATTTTTCATCATCCTCAGTCCTAAAAGGTGATATAACTGAATATCTTTGGCCTGTAGAGCAAAGATGAATGATTGCCTGATAAATATCTTTAGCCGTAGTGCAAAGATGGACAGGTGTTGAGATGAACATGACCACTGGTGATACAAATGAATATCTTTGGCCCGTAGTGCAAAGATGAATATTTAATTTGAGATATATATTGATTGATGTTACAGTGATAAAATATTGATGATGGACTTTTAAATCATAGAAGATAGTAGACTTCATTCTCTACTTAACTTTTCTAATGAATGGTTATTTCCGCTGCGAATATTGATCTAAAACTTGTTGTCAATAATATTTTATCTGAATTTTTGAAAACTAACGATAATTTATTTTCCATTATCTTAGTCATAATATTCTTTACTGGACTAGTTGAGCTTACCCTTTTCATCTATTGTCCTATTCAGGAAATGAGAATGTTGCAGAAACTAGTCGGGGGACAGAGTGATGGTCCGAGTTAGAGCAGTAGTAGTCCTCACTATTTTTAATAAATAGTGTGATAATAATTGTAATGAGGACTTAGTTTGAATATTAATATTTTCTATATATTTGTATTGACACTCACAGTTGCGTGGTCGTATTTTGCACGACCGTGTGATATAAAGTTTGTATTTGAATTCTGTACCATGTATTTGGCGACTCAGAATGGGTTGGGTTGACTGGACCTATTCTGGGGGGCGTCACATAACTAATAAACTTGGTGTGCTCAAACAGCTCGGGAGAAGCGTGTCGGAGAAGCTTGGAGAATGTCCAATCCGGAGGGTCCCACATAGTCGAATCTCGAACGGTATAAAAGTCAGGTGATGGGACACCGTCTGTTGTGTCTGCTATATCCATATCTTGGTACTTGATATCTCATATAGGACAAAATGTGTAAGACTATAAATAAAGATAAAAAAGAATAAACAGAAATTAGACATTTTTTACACTTAAAAACTAAAGTCAAATTGATTAGTTATCTCTATGTAATACTCACTAATTTCTGCACTCGAGGCGTTCCACGGTCACCCGAACCGTCTCATATCGTGAGAGCGTTTTACAAATTTGAACATAATTCAAGGGCTAAGTCGTTATCATATATATATATATATATATAACTTCCAATAACATCAAACATTATGAAAAAGAAGATGAGCTATGCCACAATAAACAAGACTAGGATCATCTCCATTTCAAATAAATGGAGATTCTCCATTTAATGGTCCAGATTTAAAATATTCGCTCTTTCTCCTGTCATTATGATGTCATGCATTTCAACACATTTTAAATATGAATCATGAAATGGAGAGTTTCCATTCCCTTAAAATAGAGAGGATTCTGGTCCAAACAGGACATTGAATGCATGCTTAGTTTAATATAAATTATTTTTTTGCGAGCTAGGTAACCTACTATGCCAACACATAAGCTAGGATTTCCGGTCCTAATATTTTAGAAGCCTTTCATTAGTGCAATTACATGTCGCATATAAGAGAATTTTCGTCTAACAAAAATTATGTAAATAAAACCCTCGTAGAACGTATAGAAATTTGACCTAAGCAATCTAACATGTAATTAAATATTAGTTATTCCTGACCTAGTTTCATTCGAGAAGGATTAAGGATTTATATTTGGGACCAAATAAAACTTTCACACGCATCCAATCAAGACATGACATGTTTATTCATGTTATTAATAATTAAGACGGATATAGTGTATAATAAGAAATTTACTTTTTCTATTGATTCCTACCAATCGGATCAAAAATCATTATTGAATGAAGTATTTAACACCAAGGAGAAATCTGGAGAAAATTTTTTATTGACTCTATCGTCTTTTATTTCTCACGTTTAAATTGCAAGGTTGTGATAAAAAGAAGAAAGTAATCTTTAAATAATTTGTTTGTTTTTTAAATTTTTGTCAAGTAATGATATTTTTAACGCAATAAGTGATAGTATTACAATTAGTACAATGCCCAACTTTTAATATACAATGCACAATGCCTGTTTCCCAAAGAGCATATATTCAGCTGAAAATATTACTGTGCTTATTATTATTTGTGAAAAATGATTATATACATTTTTGGATGGTGAAAAGGAATGGGCCCATGCATAATTTATATGTATGGGCGATATGATTTTTGCGTGGAGCTTTGCTTTCCACTAGCTAAAAAATATGGATTGGCTTGATTTGATTTGAGTTGATTTGAGTTGAAGGCTTACAATTATAGATGAGATGGTGGGGGGTATCTTTCAAATTGCAATACAAATGGTGTGTGGAAACCAACATGATATGACCTTGACTTCGTCAGTTTTTCGCGTCTCTTCATCAGTCATCATATAGCTACTATTAAATTAAGGGTTTAACATCTGTCTTAAAGGCACATATTAAACACACAGTTTAAGAGAATATTTTTTTGAACTGTGTGCATATTTTTTTGATTTTTGCATTTGCACCAACTTCAAGAGAATATGTATACAATTTAAGAAAATATTCACTTGAACTGTGTGTTTAGCATGTGTCCTAAGGACACATGTTAAGAAATTCCTTAAATTAAATCTTCATAAAGCTTGACAAATGGCACTTCTAAAATGTCTGCATTACCCGAATTTCAAAGCAAAGCATATGAAACACAGAATTATTTGTGATTACCCTCTTCCCTCATTTATGTCACAAATTCTTTTCCTCTTTTACCCTTATAAATTTTATTATGTTTCTATTTCATCCTTCCATAATTTAATGTTTTTTACCGAACTCGTAGGACAAAGTTAGTCAAATACGATGGCTGTTTGTTTTACGACAAATAAAATAAAATAAAGCCACCAACCGTGGCTCTGCAATGCTCTGCTCTAAGTTAGGTGCCGGAACGTCAGAGTCTAAAATTGCTGCTGCTGGAGCTATTTGTTGTCTCCATTCCACGGTCCATCTGAATGGTTACTGCATAGTTATCATCTATGGCGATTCTCTAAATATGGTATGGTACCCAAAAAATATTGGTACAATAAAATAACAGCAATTACTCAACTATTACTCCTATTTAGCGGCTACTGTACTGTATGGAATTAATTAATTTGATAACTAATAAAGACGTTCTCTCTCTCTCTCTCTCTCATTCACCATCGAATATACATGGCCAATCGGATTCATGTCAGTGTCCAAAATAGAATACCAAGTAAAAGCATCATTCATCTTCTGAATTTCAATATCTATTATTAGCCATAAGATCAACAATTAATTCATATTATAAATACGTAGTAAGCCAAGTAGTTCTTTCAAGGTCCAGAACAGGAAGGAGGAGTCGGCCACTGGCCAACCCCCAAAAAGTTTGGGCTGCTAAAACAATTATCCATGGAAGCTTTTAATCCCATCTTAAAGGGAAGAAGCAGTAGTTACAAACACTATAGAAATAAGAGCACCAAAACCAACGTAAAGAAGAGTAGTAGCAAAACACATTCAAGAATAACCTAACTATACAGGTCATCTTCATCAGCCCCACCAGCAGAAGCTGCAAAAGGATCAGACCCAGCAGCCGCCGCAGCACCACTAGTCTCTGAAAATCGAAATTCAGAACCAAACCCTCTAGACTGCTGCAATGTTTGGGCAAATGCCTGATACTTGCGAATGTCAGCATCACTCACACTCCGGCGTGCATACTTCATTGACTCTTCAAAGTGAGCAGCCTTGATCTCTGCCACCTCATCTTCAACATCCTCCTCCATAGCCTCGGGATTCTCACTTCTCCTCTTCTCCTTCTCAATATCCTGCAAACATAAAAAAACAAAAGCTTAGCTTAGTGTTTACTGAACTTAAACTGCTCACAATTAGCCACACAAGGCAACTGAATTCCACATATACATTGGTTTTGTGGGTATTGGTCCAGTACCAGAGTAACCACTCTATCCGTTATAGGCGGAGGAAAGGTATTAGGTCAGTTATCAAACCATTTTCCCCAAGATTGAGCTATAAGACAAAAATCTCAATCAGAACAGAAATGCATCAAAAACTTACTTTCTCAATGTTCTCCCTGATGGCATATTTGCATGCACGTTGGCATATTTCTGTAATATCAGCACCACTGAAGCCTTGAGTGTACTTTGCAAGAGCCCTCAAATCAACATCTTTAGAAACTGGAGATTTCCTGAGGCATGACTTGAATATCGAGTGGCGAGACTCCTCATCAGGCAAAGGAATATAGATCAACTGATCAAGACGGCCAGGTCGCAAAAGCGCAGGATCAATTATATCGGGCCTGTTGGTAGCTCCAATAATGAAAACAGTCTTCTTGGCCGACATACCATCCATTTCAGTAAGGAGCTGATTCAAAACCCTATCAGCAGCTCCACCAGCATCACCGACACTACTTCCCCTCTGCATAAAATAGAACTTGTGTAAATTGAAACCACCAAAATACATAATGCAGCTACTACAAGTTGCAAATGAAAGCAATTAAACAAACCTGAGTAGCGATTGAGTCCAGTTCATCAAAGAATAGGACGCAGGGAGCAGATCCACGAGCCTTGTCAAATATTTCCCGTACGTTCGCCTCACTCTCTCCAAACCACATGGTAAGCAATTCAGGTCCCTTGATACTAATAAAATTTGCTTGACATTCATTGGCAATAGCCTTGGCCAACAAAGTTTTCCCACATCCAGGTGGTCCATAGAAAAGAACTCCCTTAGAGGGTGACATACCAAACTTCTCAAACTTCTCAGGATGCTCCACAGGATACTGGACAGTCTGCAAGAAAAAAATTATAGGTAAAGAACTTGATTCGCAACAGGAAAACAGAATAATACAACACACAGAACTATACATATACATGTGTTTGTGTGTGTGTTGTGTATATATATATGGCAGCGTGATTTTGAAAGCAAAATACCTCTTGAAGTTCTCTCTTAACATTTTCTAGGCCTCCAATATCTTCCCAACTAACATTGGGCACTTCAACAACCTGGCCCAATAGAAAACTCATGGTTCAAAAGACCAACTCAACAAAATAAAAAGGATCTGAAAACAAAGCCAGCATGATATCACTACTTACAGTTTCACGCAGAGCAGAAGGATTGCTAGTTCCGAGAGCAGTATGGAAATGTTCATTAGTAACAGCCATTGAATTGAGTATCTCTGCATCTATGGATTCATCTTCCAAGTCAATCACATCCATCTTCTCCCTGATGCATTGAAGTGCGGCCTCTGTACACAGAGCTGCTAAATCTGCACCCACGTAACCATGAGTGTCCTTGGAAATTCTTTCCAAATCAACCTGCACAACCAATAGCAATTTTGATTTTACAAACTCTCCTCAATAATATGATATATACCTCAAAGAAAATTAAATAAATAAATAAATAAAAGTTGGCTTGAGCTTTACATCTTCAGCAAGCTTCATATTCTTTGTATGAATTCGAAGAACCTCAAGCCGCCCAACTTCATCTGGAACGCCAATATCTATTTCTCTATCAAATCTCCCAAACCTCCTCAGAGCAGGGTCAATGCTATTGGGACGGTTTGTAGCACCCATAACAATGACATGGGCACGGGATTTAAGTCCATCCATAAGTGTCAACAGCTGGGAAACAATCCTCCTCTCAACTTCTCCATGGGTCTTCTCTCGCTTGGGAGCAATTGAATCAATCTCATCAATAAAAATAATGGATGGCGCATTCTTCTCTGCTTCCTCAAATGCTTTCCGGAGATTGCTTTCACTCTCGCCGGCCAACTTAGACATAATTTCTGGTCCATTAATACAAAAAAAGAAAGCACCAGTTTCATTAGCAACAGCTCGGGCTATTAAAGTTTTTCCAGATCCAGGAGGTCCATAGAGCAAAATTCCTTTTGGAGGTTTTACTCCAATCGACTTAAAGAGCTGTGGATGTCGTAACGGCAGCTCTACCAACTCTCTTATCTGTGCCATCTGTTTACGGACACCACCAACATCGTCATAGCCAACCTCATCCAACCTATCCTCATCCTCCCTTCTCACAGGCTCTCCCTCACAAAATATTTCAGTGTCCGGGGCAACCACACAGTACTCAGCAGGGTCGGTCTCAATGACCTTGAATTCCACACTTCTCATACCTCCCCTTACAAGAAAGAGGTCACCCTTCCTAACAGGGCGATAAGCTTCCAGGAAATAAGCTGCAATAACACAAATAAAGGTTCAGTACTAATGCACAACAAAATGAAATAATATAGGTAAAGTAAATGAGTGCAGTAACACACCAAAAGCACAAACTGACAAATAGATATTCATAGAAGAGAAAAAAACTATTTACTCTCAACTCAAATCTTCCAGCTAAATTAAACCAAAAAGAAAAAAGAAAGAATAGGAGTTACGTTTCAGATAAGCATCAAAAAGATTTCCGGTAACTCCCTCAATAGTATCATCCACGGGAAGAATGTGAACTCGCTTCCCATACTTCACATCAGCACATTGATGCACAGAAACCACATCTCCCAGCCTAACCCTCAGGTTTGACCTTACAACCTTATTCATCCTAATCTTTGGCTCGTCACAAGTGTCGTCAGCTAGGGCAATGCAGATCGTGTCTTTTCTTTTCTTACCCTGAAAACCAAAATGGAAGACATAATTAAAAATAAATAAAGCTATTGATGTCGTTTATACTAATTTATAATGTACCACAGACTCACTCAAGTCATGAGCTTTTCCGTCCTAATTTCTCCATTTCTGAACAAAAAAGTGAAGAAACTAGAAAAGCAGCTTGACCCAAAAGTACTCTTGGAACAGTAAATTTGAGACTCGATTTGGATCGGGCCGTATGCAGTGGCCCCTCATGGTGTGGTGGGTTTAGGCTTTAAAGCCCATACATCCCCTGGGATTGTGATTCTATTGACTGGTTTGACAGATTGTGATTGCTGACTGTAATTTGATTAACCTTGAAAAGGACATCAAGGATTCAAATGAGAAAGATTGTGATACCCCAATCCCACGTTGAAACATGTGAGATTGACTATTTTGTACATAAGACATAAGGTATTTGGTCCTTTTCTTTTCTATCCCATGAAGAACCATCTCGATCAATGTAATGATGCCACAATATTTGAGACACTATTTGAGGCAAAAAAATATTTTGAGACCCCTAGCATTATTTCAAGAGAAAATGGACAAAAAATTTACACGTCCATGCATTTCTTTTATCCATATTAATACTACAAACATAATGTAAAAGCACAAGTAATGATCCAAATGAAAATCCAAGCCTAACTCCAATTACAGAAATGGCTTTCATCTATAAATTGCTTCGTATATGCACAATCTATCGAAAACCTAATTGAATTAAAAATCATAACTCAACTAAATGTCTTTTATGCCTAACTGGTTGAGGTCACAAATACATGAGTTTGCATAATGAGGTTCAGTTCAAGTAGCTCAAAAAGGCTTTGTTTTGTTGTTTTGAGTTAAGTTAATGGCCATCCCATGTAATTTCTAAAGCCTGTAAGGATCACTGGTAAATAGTAGTACACGATTACACAACCAAAAAATATATAATCTAATCAATTTCGGGGCCCTCAAAAGTAAGTAGAATGAAACCAAACCATCAACAATTTGTCCTTATGACTGGTGTGTAAACATCACAAAAGCTCAATTACTGCACATGTAAAGTGCATTTAGAACTTATAATCTTCATAACCCAGAACCCAACGTCAATGTACTTGTAAAAGTACCAACCTTCTTAATAGCATATATTGATTTCAGATTTACCAATAACTCAGTATATAAAGCCTTAACCAACCCCCATGCTAAACTTGGCAACAACCCAAACAAATTGAGAAAAAAAAAACCATTAGAAACCCTGCAAAATACCGCAGCTCAAAATCATACATTAACCCTCTGACCAAAACCCTAAACTTTACAAACCCTAACAAAATCCCAATAAATCAAAGTCAAAACTTTAACCATAATTAAAAACTAACAATACAATTTTAGACAGGGACAAAAACAAAAATTGGAACCTTGATAAGGATCGTGTCGCCGCGAAAAAGCTGGAGCTTCTCCATAGTCTCAGGGTGAAGAGCAACGACTGAATTGTCATCGTTGATTGCCTCATCAACGACTAGCCTATTCGCCGCCTTCTTCCGTTCCAGAATCGCAGTACTGAAGTCCCTCTTCGTTCCCTTACTGCATAAATTATCATCAAACATAATTGAAAACAAAATCACAATGAAATTGAATTGAACACAAATACGAGGATAGGATCTGGTGATAGATGACTTACGGGTCAGATGATTCAGGCTGGTTACTCATCTTTGCTGTAATCGAATAGAAGAAGAAATTAAGAAATTCTTGAAGAGAGAAATTTAGTGTTTTGATAGGAGAGATCTGAGTATTTGGGGCCGGGTTATATATAGAGAACTGGCTCCATTTCTTGTTAGGAAAGAAAACCTTTTTCCTTTTCTTTTTTTGCTTCTTAATTTTACGTCTTTTCCTTTTCCATGTCATGTTGAAGTGTTAAAACATTTTTTTAGATGGAATTAATTTTTTTATTTTTTTTTAAAAAAATCATAGTTTGAGTATTTATGCTTATGTTATTATATTACTAATGAAGTTTTTTTTTTCCATTAAAATACTACTGATAAAATTAGACAAAAGATAGTGGAGTCAATTGTAAGTTAATATTTATAAATTTATGTGTAATATAACTCTCGAATGAATTATCTTTCTCTAATTCTCTTCAATTAGTTATTAATTAAATTTAAAATATATTTTAAAAGAATTAATTAATAGCAAAACAAAATATAATAACAAAAGATTAATTGTTAAGGGGATCAAATTTGTCTCAAATGATGATGTCATAATTACATTTGTTGGGCATATTCTATACCACACAATTATAATCATATTTAAGAGTTGAGACAACAAAATTTGAGATACCTACTATTACTCATTAAAAATATTCCTCATTGTTTATATTGTATTATTATTAAATATTATTATTGTTATAAACATATATATATATATATATATATATATATATTCAACTAGAAAGAAAAGAACAAAACTAAACGCAGAATTTATGAAGGGGAAGCAACCACATATGGCATAACCCTACTAAACATTTTTAATCTTGTGACATTTTATGACCCCATTCGTCATTGCCCTATATACAGCATAACTAAACTTTTATTTATTTATTTTTATTATTATTAATGATGTACATTAAAATAATAATAATTTAATATTTGAAAATATTAAAATGAGACACTTCCGTAGAACATAGGACATTTTTATTTTTATTTAGAACTGATTTTTTTAATTATTGATATTCAAAAAATGTATCAAATTCAATATATCCTCCAACACAAAATTAGAAAAACATTCTTAAACAATGACTCCACAAAAATTATACTCAATTTAATATTAATCAAAAAACATAATGATGATATGATACGATTCAATCACTTAGTAAGTAAAAAATTATTAAACAATACATGCCATTTAATTTTATAATAAAAATTAAATATATCAATCAAATATTATATTCTGAGGGACTATATAATACTCCATTAGTTGGAAAATATAGAAAGAGTGGAAAACATGCCGTGGGATTTCCATATTATCTCCATGTGCATATTATGTCGGGCGGCTAATGTACAATATTGAGGATCTAGAATGTTCCGAGTTCGTATTGTAAATGACATAACAGTATCTTGTTCACATAATAAATTTCAATCCATTTACCACCACATACCATTTATCAGTTAATCTTGGAGATTCCAACTCTTATGTTGTTTCTCTTTTATACCATCTATAACAACGTAAATATTGATTTATTTTAGTTAATTTTGAGTCAACGCACTAGTCTAAATTTAATAATTCATAACTTTTTTTTATTCTATTTTCATGCCGGTCATAAATTTTGATTATTCTAAAAGTCAACTCAAAATTTAAGTTTTTCACAAATTTTTAATACATATATTTATTATTAAAGATACATTGTATCTTTTGTCACTAAGAATTGCATAAAGATTAGAAGAAGAAAAACTTTTAGGCTATCGAATCATCACATTTGGATGACTGTGCTTACTTTGAACCAACTAAAATTTCGCTCAAAAATGTTATATTTAAAATTTACTTGATATGTTGTTTCTTTCTAACGTACCCGTCTGGCCGTTCGTGTTTTACATGAATTGTTAAAACTTGCATCTCGAGAAGTAAAATCCTGTGCAAAGATACTACTCTACAACAACCAATTAAATTTTGAATATTTGTGTTGAATTAATATTTTCCTTGCGGAAAATATCAATTTTTTGTTTTTATTTTATGATTAATAGAAAAGGGTAATTATAAGATGCTTGTGTTCTACATTTTCGGCTCTAAATAAGGCGATAGAAAATTCTAAGATTACAATTTATATAAATTTAAAGCAGGGAAAGCAAAGTAAATTGATTGAAGTATCCAATAATCAGTATTACACCCTTTTCCATTCCTTTTGCCATTTTACATATCTTAATTTTATTTGAATGATTTAATTTTAACTTTTTCCATTTTACGTAGTCTTCGGAACATACTAGATGGCGGAACTGGGCTGGTATGTCTTCTAGACTCCACATGCGGCTGCCGAACGGTTGGACCTATAATATGTGAAATAGCCCGCCCAATACGTTTTGTTTGACCTATAAATAGCCCATTCAATAAGTTTGTGGACCAAAAATATAAAAATAAAATTTTTGTTTTAACAAAATAAACCAATCGAAACTTCTAGAATTATAACCGAAGTTCCACTCCTTTTGACCGTTTAGTCCTTTCACATAGCTTGTTGGTCTTCGCTAGTTACATTCCTCTTTGCTTAAATTGTTATATTTTCACCAAACCAAAAGGGTAATGCTGAAGTTTAATTTCTTTATTGTTGGAATATAATCACACATGAATATAATTATCACACTCACTGCCAAATCACTGCTTTGATTCTCACGGTATGCCAAATATCTGTCGATATTATAAAGCCTCCATGCAACTAGATTTGGCAAAATCGGCCCAAGTCCGCGGGCTGGGTTGGTCTGTCCGTCACGGATCGGAGTTTGGGCTTCACATTTTCAGCTCATAAAAATCTGGGCAGTTTTGATCCGGCCCGACTCATTTGGGCCAAACTCAAAAATATGTTAAAATGTAGGCATAAATCAGTCCAGGCCCGCGGGCCAAATTTTGGGCTTAACTTTTTTAGTCCATCACAACCTGAGCTGTTTTGGCCCAGTCTGACAATAGCCCAGCCCGTTTGTCAGGTCTACATACAGCAGGCTTCTTTCACAAGTTTGATATAATTAAGTCACACTTTTTGTTTTTTTCTCTTTCGCCCTTATAATTTTAAATATATTACTATTTTATCCTTTTTAATGTTAATTTTTTACATCTTTTTATTTATTCTTCTAAATTTTATATTTTTTTTTATTTTATCCTACATAATTTATGCACGCAACTCGTGTGCAGCGACGACTAATAAAAATAATAGATTTAATCAAAAAATACATTCATAAAACTATTGCGATTAATGTGAGATCTTTCGCTACCAGGTTTAATATTTATAAGTAATATCAAAGATTATTTATTTATTTTTTAGCTTTGTGTGAGTTTGTTAATTTATACTTTAGAGAAAAGTTAATAACTACTGTAAATTTCTCGTTTTTGAGGTGACATTTATTAATTGATTATGGAATTTTTAATACTTAAAAAGGTGTTTCTAAAAAATGTGGATTTTAAAATTAACCACTTTTAATAATATTGTAACTCAACCTTATTATGTTTTAGTTAATAAAAAATCAGAATTTTTAAAATTTTATTAATTATTAATAATATATATAAACCAGGGATTCATCCATCTAATAACTTTTTCAGTTCAATAACAATTCTTATAAATTATAACGTCACCGGTTCAATAACGGCTTAACCAGTTGAACTAGTGACCAACCCATCTCATTATCAGAGTCTGAAAACATTGTTATAAAGAAGTGTTCAAACTATAAAGTTAATATTCTAATGGGGCCACTTTGGCCGTTTACCAAACACAAATACGGAAATACGTTACAGAATCGCAGCACAAGGACGTACATTAGTTGAGTTGTTGGCATATGATTTGTTACGGCGGCAGGTTTCTTTCTCTCTCTCTTGGATTTTGAGCTTCACATCCTCTAAGAAGTGATTGAAATTTGTGTGAGATGATCCATTGGTTCCAATGCATTCTCTAGTCTGGTTCTCACTTTATTCATCTCATTCCTACACTCATTTGAGCTTCTTCTTCCTTTCATCACAGTGTTGATCTTCACCAACACTTCCTCCCTCGTTAACCATTCTGCATCGTATAAATTAAGTCCAATCTTCCGATCATCAACAACTAATTTCCGATTAGTAAATTGATCAGCGTACAAGGGAAACAAATCAACGGAACGCCACACCATATACTTTTCAATGTCGAATTCCATCCGCAATGACTTAAGAACCCTCCGATCGCCGGATGTTTGTTGACATCAATCTGAAAGCACCATGGCACAATCAGTCCTCGGTCTCTGACACACTCTTCAAATCCAACGGGCAGGAAATCGTTTTCATTTGAATTCAAAATACCGGGCCGAAGCACCCAAACAAACTTCATTTCACTAAGTAAAAGCCCATGGGCTATCTCCACTATGTCATGCTTAGCCGTATGAGCATAGCTACCAAACGAGACGTACAAAACTGAACTACGAGGCTTGGTGTTGAGCCACTGGGTGCAATCCGTCTCGGACCACTGGCTAGTAGCCACATTAGTCCTGGTGAAGCCAGGAGGTAAAATTGGCCCGATTGTATAGATGGGGTGCTTCTGATTTAAATGTGAGATTGTATCTTCTTCAAGCTCTTGAACAGTGTTGAATAAAATGAAATCAGCATTTTTAAGTTGCTTGAAGGCCTTGTAACTCATGGTTTCCACCAACTTCAGTAGATCAGTACATCGAATATTCGACATCAGGTCCTTTGTTTGGATAGCTTCAACTCCCGGGATATAATCTATGGTGTCCTTGCCTTCATCTAATGGTAAATTAATCAAACATATATATATATAAACACTTAAATATGCAGTCTATCAATTACTCATTATTTGGAATGTTGAAAGAGTACAAGTTCTTGAAAGAATATACGTTCTAATTACTCATTAGCTAGACTGTTAGAAAGATATATGTATATATACTGTGGGGGTAAAATCGAATTATCCAATCCAAAATTTTTAACTTAATTATTTCGGTTATTCTATTATTTTGTTTAATTCGGTCATAAACGTTTAATTATACGGTATTCGGTTTTTAATTTATGATATTCGGATACCCGAATTAGATATTTTTTAAACAAATTTAAACTTTGTCATATGGTTATGTACTTATATATTGTTAATTTGAAATTATTAAACTAGTTTATGAATAATTATGATTGTAGGTTATGTTGGAAGACTTGGTCATAGTTGTTGCTTTAAAGTAGGGGAGTCCCAGTCAAATAATGATCCTACAAGTTAGGATGTAGTTGTTAGCTTTAATTTCACGATTCCTGTTTGATTTACCACTATGTTAGTGGGTTGCACTGTTGATTGACCACTATGTTAGTGGGCTGCAATTTCTCTTTTTATTATGTTGTAAGGCTATAAAGCCAGTAGTTTGCATTCAATAAAGAAAAAGTAATTTCCAGCAACCTTTGTTCTCAGATACCTTAATATCAATTCTCAACAATTGGTATCAGAGCTCACTAGGGGCCTGATTGTGTGTGAGTGAGTGCAAACACGAGTGAATAGTGAGAAATCAGAGAGTGCAGAAATGGCAGCAGAGAAGGATGCTATACTGAGCATTCCTAAGTTTGATGGAGACTATGAGCATTGGGCGATGCTCATGGAGAATTTGATACGATCAAAGGAGTGGTGGCATTTGGTGGAGACAGGTTACACCGAACCAGCCAGAAGCGAGATCCTGAATGATGCCCAGAAAGCAGAGCTAGCAGACTTGAAGCTGAAGGATTTAAAGGTAAAAAATTACCTTTTCCAAGCCATTGACAAGGCAACCTTGAAGACTATCACCCAAAAAGACACAGCTAGGCAGCTTTGGGAATCAATGAAGACAAAGTTTCAAGGAGATGAGAAAGTGCGCAATGCATAACTGCAGACTTTACGAAGAGATTTTGAGGTACTTAAGATGAAATTGGTGAGTCAATTACTGATTATTTTTCAAGAGTGGTGTTAGCCTGCAATAATATGAGCAATCTAGGAGAAGGCTTGGAGGATGCTAAGATTGTAGAGAAAATTCTGCGTACACTTCCTGAGAGTTGGAATTTTGTTGTATGTTCCATTGAGGAATCGAAAGATATCAAAAGTCTTTCGGTGAATCAACTTCGAAGCTCCCTGCTAGTCCATGAACAAAAGTTTCAGAAGAAAAGAAGTACTGATGAGGATCAAGCTCTGAAAGTTTCACATGAAGGTGGAAGAGGACGAGGAAATCGAGGAGTTTTTCGTGGAGGAGGTAGAGGACGAGGCCGACAAACACTCAATCGTGCAATGATTGAATGCTTTCGATGTCACAAGCTTGGGCACTTTCAATATGAGTGTCCAGGAGCAGTGAAAGAAGTAAACTATGCCAACATAGATGCAGGTGAGACTTTGCTGCTTATGTCTCATGTTGAAGTCATCGAGAACTATGCAAAAGGATCAGCGGTGGAACTTAGTTATGAAGAAGAATTGACATTGATGGCACAAGCACGAGGCAAATGGAGTAAGCAAATCAGAAACTTGGTTCATAAACTCAGGTTGTTCTAACTATATGTGTGGGGATAAGAAGATGTTTTCAGACTTTGACGGCGAGTTCAGACACTTGGTGAAGCTCGGGAACAACACCAAGATGAATGTAGAAAGAAAAGGCAGCGTGCAATTGTGTATCAATGGAATAAAGCATGTAGCCACAGAAGTTTATTATGTACCAGAGCTCAAGAACAACCTATTGAGTGTAGGTCAATGGCAAGATAAAGGTCTAGCTATTCTGATGCATGAAGGGAAGTGCAGAATTTACCATCCAAGAAAAGGGTTGATCATTGAAACAACGATGACTGCAAACAGGATGTTTGTTATTATGGCCGGAACAGTTGCAACTCCTACCAGCTGCTTTCTCACCTCAACACTTGACCTGCCACAGCTCTGGCATTGCAGGTACGGTCACCTAAGCTACAAGGGTCTGAAGACTTTGCAGAGTAAGAACATGGTTCATGGGCTGCCAAAATTTGATGTTACAAAGAAGGAATGTGTAGACTGTCTCATTGGAAAGCAGCATAGAAATTCCTTTCCAAAGAAGAGTACTTGGAGGGCAAAACAGAGGTTGGAGCTAGTTCATGCAGATCTCTGCGGACCGATCACACCAGAATCCAACAGTGGTAAAAGGTACATACTATGCTTCATTGATGACTTTAGTCGAAGAGCATGGATTTTTTATTTGACAAACAAGGCAGATACATTTAGCTCCTTTGTAGTTTTCAAAAGAAATATTGAAAAGGAAACAGGTAAATCAATTAAGTGCCTTCGAACTGACAGAGGTGGAGAGTTCAATTCAAATGAGTTCAATGAATTTTGCAAGGAGAATGGAATCAAAAGGCAGTTGACAGCAGCATATTCACCACAACAGAACGGAGTTGCGGAGAGGAAAAACAGAACAATTCTAAACATGGTGAGATCGATGCTTTCAGAAAAGAAGATGCCGAAGACCTTTTGGTCAGAAGCAGTCAATTGGACGACGTTTGTGTTAAATAGATGCCCTACAAGTGCAGTGAAAGACATGACACCTCAGGAGGCCTGGAGCGGAGAGAAGCCTTCTGTGAAATTCTTCAGAGTCTTCGGCTGTATTGTTTTCGTCCATGTTTCAGAGGCTAGAAGAACCAAATTGGAGAATAGAAGTGTGCCTTGCGTCTTACTTGGAGTAAGTGAAGAGACAAAGGCCTACAGACTCTATAATCCAATCACCAAAAAGATTGTGATTAATAGAGACGTAGTGTTCGAAGAAAACAGAGAGTGGGATTGGAATACAAGCTATGGGCAACAAGTGTTAATGGAGCTGGAGTGGGGAGAAGATCAAACTAACACCGACGAGATAGAAGATGAAGCATCTGACAGTGATGATGAGAACAAAGATCAAGAAGCTGAAAATTCCGGAGAAGGTACTTCGAACTCAAGAGAGGCAGAAGAAAATGTAGACAACTCACCTATGGGTTATGAGACACCAGAAGCAAGAGAGGCCAGAGAAAGAGGACCACCAGCTTGGATGAGTGATTATACACCAGGTTCGGGACTTTCGGACTTAGAGTTGCAAGTTAATATGGCATTAGTGATGTCCGATGATCCTACAAGTTTCGAGGATGCAGTAGAAAGTGAGAAGTGGAGAAAGGCCATGGATGCAGAAATTGAGTCCATTGAGAAGAACAACACATGGAAGCTGGTTAAGCTGCCTCCAGGAGCTAAAAGGATAGGAGTAAAATGGGTTTTCAAAACTAAATACAATGAGGCAGGGGAGATTGACAAGTACAAGGCTCGGTTGGTAGCAAAAGGCTACTCGCAGAGGCAAGGAGTGGATTTCACAGAGGTTTATGCTCCGGTGACTCGAATGGATACAATTAGAGTGATGATTGCTCTTGCTGCACAGAGAGGATGGATTGTGTATCAACTCGATGTCAAATCAGCGTTCTTGCATGGTGAATTAATTGAAGATGTCTACGTCGAGCAACCTTTGGGGTATGAGAAGAAAGGAGAAGAGGATAAAGTTTACAAGCTGCAGAGAGCACTGTATGGGTTAAAGCAAACACCTCGTGCTTGGTTTAGTCGAATTGATACTTACTTCAACAAAGAAGGATTTCAGAAATGTGGCAGTGAGCAGACTCTTTTCTCTAAAGTTGGCAGTGGAGGTAAAATCTTACTAGTAAGTGTTTACGTTGATGATCTTATCTATACTAGCAATGATGATATGACGTTGAGAGAATTTAAAACCTCTATGATGAAAGAGTTTGAAATGACAGACTTGGGGAAGATGAGGTTTTTTCTTGGTTTAGAAGTCTTGCAAAGAGATGATGGTATTTTTGTGTGTCAAAGGCAATATGTGATGGAGGTGCTTAGGAGGTTTGGGATGGAGGAAAGCAAAGAAGTGAAAAGTCCAATAGTTCCAGGCTGCAAGTTGAGTAAGAATGAAGGAGGAGAATTGGTGAATGAAACCTACTACAAACAAATTGTAGGAAGTCTGATGTATTTGACGGCCTCAAGACTAGATCTAATGTTTGCAGTTAGTTTACTGAGCAGATTTATGTCCCAGCCAACAGAAATGCATTTCCAAGCTACCAAGAGGGTGATGCGATATCTTAAAGGTACTATAAGTTATGGTATATTCTATAAGAAGCAGGAATATGAAGAACTTGTTGCTTTTACAGATAGTGATTATGCCGGAGACTTGGATGATCTGAAAAGCACTTCCGGTTATGTGTTCTTAATTGGGGGAAGTGCAGTATCTTGGGCGTCAAAAAAGCAACCTATAGTCACACTGTGAACAACAGAGGCAGAGTATGTTGCTGCGACAAGTTGTGCTCAGCAAGCCATTTGGCTGAAACAAATTCTAGAGGAAATGGGAAGCAAACAAGATGGAAGCATTGTGATTTGGTGTGATAATAGTTCAACCATAAAGCTCTCGAAGAATCCAGTATTCCATGGACGCAGCAAGCATATTGCAGTCAGGTTTCATTTTCTTAGAAATTTAACTCATGATAGTGTTGTTAAATTAGTTCATTGTGTTACTAGTGAGCAGTTGGCAGATATGTTCACAAAACCTTTAAAACTGGAAGCCTTTGAGAAACTCAGAAAGGTGTTGGGAATTTGTGATTTGAACAGCATATAAAGCTGAGTGCTTGAACGCACTAGCTTAAGGGAGGGATTGTTGGAAGACTTGGTCATAGTTGTTGCTTTAAAGTAGGGGAATCCCAGTCAAATAATGATCCTACAAGTTAGGATGTAGTTGTTAGCTTTGATTTAACGATTCCTATTTTATTTACCACTATGTTAGTGGGTTGCACTGTTTATTGACCACTATGTTAGTGGGCTGCAATTTCTCTTTTTATTATGTTGTAAGGCTATAAAGCCAGTAGTTTGCATTCAATAAAGAAAAAGTAATTTTCAGCAACCTTTGTTCTCAGATACCTTAATATCAATTCTCAATAGGTTGTGGTAAAATATTATTTGAAAACTCTAGCGTGAAATTTGAAATAAGTATTTTTTTGGCAAGATAAATTAATATTTTCGTTATAATTCAAATATCCGAATAGTATAATTCGATTTTCGATTATCCGGTTAATATTTATTCGGATAATAAAATTATATGAAATTCGATATTGGGTTTAACCGAATACTCACCCCTAATCTATAATGTGCAAATTGCAATAGTATTTTGATGACAAAAGAATGTTACAAAACTTATTTACAAAATGATATGGCACTCAGAACATTACTTTATAAAAAAAGAACATTACTTTACCCGATTAATCATTCACTAATTACATTCAGAATATTACTTTATAAACTATTTTTTGTAAACTTTTTTCATCAGTGTTGGATTGAAAATTTAGCCTTGAGAATATTACTTTCCTATAAAAACAAAGATAATAAATTTTAAATTAAACTAGAAACATCAAGTGATTTGGTGATTGAGCTTTATATGTATATGTATGTCTGTGGGCTTGGCCGAGCCGCTCGGCTCGGCTAAAGGAGCATAGAACTAAGGCTGTAATATAAATGAGTTAAATATGAACAAATTTTAAAAATCGATAAACTACTTGAAATTCTTTAAATTTTAATTTTCTATTGATACTCAGATCATATTCGTTCGAAAAGTTTAAATTGTTCGGACTCGATTTGGGATCGTGCTCGACTCGGTAGTTACATAAGCATCAATCAAACCTATTTTATACTCTATAAATTTTGTAAATTAAATCTGAGCAACTCAATACTCGGTTCGACTCGATTCATTTACACTCAGACGTAGAAGGGTAGAAGTGTAAATTTGAGGGCGGTTGGGACCAAGCGTAGCCTGGCGATTTATCCTAACTTGTCCTAGGGGAAAGTGCCCCACCTCGATACCGACGCACTCCTTGCAACTTGCAAGTTGCATATGTATTCTGTAATGGAGTATTCCCTCGACCCCTTTTTAATTTAAATGTTGTTTAAAAAAAATATTTTTGTCTTTTAATATTAAGTATTTTTAAATTTAATTACTTAATTTTTAATATTATCTTAAATATTAAATATTATTTTAATTCTCTTATTATTTTTTATCCATTAAATAACACTCTTATATTCTAGTGCAATAATATATAATATTGACATTTAAAATTAATTTTAACTAAAAAACATACTAGTATTAATTATTGTTCTTAATACGTGTGTTCACTTTTAAAAAAACAAATAATAAGGAGCGGAGAGAGTATATGCATACACCATTATCTATCTATATACTTGATCAATTTCATGAAAAATAATTTTATTTGATTTTTTTTATATTAATTTTCAAAAAAATAAAATAAAATTTAAAACACCAGTGAAATTATTGCTAAACTTATTCACTAGTTAAAAATGCAGTAATAAGTATATAGTAGTGAGATCAACCTAAATAAGATTAGCATGCATTATATTAAATACATATGTGGAGACGGAGAGATGTAGCGAGTGGAGACGTACGCTACGTACCATTAGGCATTAGGATTAGCGTTTTGAATAAAGAGGTCCAAGTGCGAGTAAATAGCAAAAAGTAGAGCCGATTCGGTCCGGTCCAGAGAGAATATTTGTTTGCAATAGTAGCAGGCCAGGCGTAGAAAGTGCCAGATATCAAGCAAGTCGGCGGTGAATCATCGTCATCTGAATCGTAGTTCTGCACCACTAACTTTCCAACCAGCTCATGCTCATCCACATTGGAAGGGAAAACATGAAGGATTGAATTCCAGAACTCCTTCTCATTCGCCAGACCGTCACTGATTGTCTTATAACGTATGTCTAGACCGGATTTACGGGCTTCGGCAAAAACGTCGTCGTCGTCGCCGTTGGCGTGAGTAGAGAATACGAGGTGGTGGTGGACTGATTGGGTGTGGACGAAGGTGATATGTGGTGAAACCGTTGGAAGCAAGCTTAATGGCTAGATGAACAAAGGGGTTGATATGGCCTTGGAACGGGATTGGAATCATGATCGCGTGAGCCTTTGCCTTTGCCATTGCCTTTGGATTTGCTTTTTAGTTTTGGTTTGTGTTATGTGAGTGGAGATAACTCACACACACTCGCAACTTATGTGAGAGTGAATCTCAGTAAGAATACTTCACAGGTAATATTTTTATTACTTATTTTTTATTTTTTTCTTTAAATTACATAGTGTGTTTGAAATGTTCACACTTTTTTTAAAAAAAATATTTTCACATGATCAGTCGGCTTGACAGGAGTTAGTATTACATGAACTTTTCAATGTAAATTAATTAGATTATCAACATCAATGCATTATGCTCGGGAAGGTAAAGACTACTAATTCCCTAATCTATTAAGTCATGATAATACATGTGGTAATGGGAAGAGAAAGTTTTTACTCGCATGAAAGTACGTGAGTCCCATTTATTAATTATTAATGTGAAATTAATTATTTTGTACGTAGAACAATCAAACTCACTTTATATATGGTTGTTTTTCAGTTGATAACTTTACTCATTTGTGCGTAATTAACTTTTTCAATAAAAAAAAACTTTTTCAATAAAATTTTTAAATATTCCACAAAGTCATCATATATATATTTAACCTATATTGATTACATTGATAATTATATATGACTTGAATTTGCAGAGCTATTTTTTTTTCCCAGAGACTTGATAATAAATAAATATCAAGACAAGTGATATCTGCCATTTATTTTCTCTTTTATTTTTAAAATATGGGCAACCCAACAAGTTGTTGAAAGAAATATCTGTCATTCTACTATATTATATACTTTTATATGGAAGAAGACATTTTACGACTTGTCACTTACAGCTTCTTATTATGTGATAAAAGAAAATAAAAGGGTTCACGACAAGTAACAAGTACACAATTACAGCTTCTTATTAAAAGCCAACTCATGATTAAGGGTGTAAACAAATCAAGTCGAGCCGAGTATTAAGTTGCTCAGATTTGGTTCATAAAATTTATCAAGTATAAAATAAGGTTTGATTTAGGCTTATTTAGCTACCGAGTCAAGCAGGATTCCGAATCGAACCCGAGCAGTTTGAACAAATATAATCCGAGTATCAATAGAAAATTACAATTTGAAAAGATTCGAGTAATTTATCGAACTTTAAAAATCTGCTCATATTTGGCTCATTTATATTTCGAGTCAAGCTCGAATCAAACTTTTAGTCGAGCGAGTACGAATCGAGCTCAAACTATTTACTCATTTTACAGCCTTACTCGTGATCCCTATGTGTGAAGTACCAATTTTTTTTTATAAAGTTATTGTATTATTTATATTTTTAGTATTCAATTGTACTAATATATTAATTATAATGATAATTGCGATATTTTTATAAGAAGGGTTATTTCTTTTTAAAATATATTATTTAACTAATAATGTATAAATAATTATTGATTAAAATTTTTTAAATAGATTAGAATTGCGGACAAAGGAAAACTTTATCAAAATTTACAATAATGTTCATCTAGTATATATAAAACATAAATGCTAGTATTCATCTTTAAATTAATGGTATATTTGTTTATATATTCATTGATTAATCTATTTATGTAATAGTAAAATCTTATTAAAACTCAAATAGTTATATAATTTTAAGAAATTATTATGTAATTAAATATTATTGTTATTAAGAATATGAATTTTAAATAACACTAACTAAATTGATATATATATATATATATATATATATATATATATATATCGGTCCTTTATACATACTCCTTTATCGTATAATCAATCCAGATCTTAAGCTCACTCAACTAAAATCTCACTCAACTCACCCCTTTAGCGACGAACCGGACGACGGTTTGATCCATCGCTATATATATAATCGTCGTCTTATCTTTTAACGACAAACAACATATAGACGACAGACGAACGATTATATATATATACATACCGGAAAAACGGAATATGTATTTTAAACACAAGTTTTTTGTGTATCAAGTACGTAATTTTGACTGACAAATTGGTAAAATTGATGCCAAAACAGCCATTAATGAAAATAATGAAATGTCAAAAACACCATTAATAAAATCTCTTCAAATAATAAGACGCATATATAAACTTGTATGTGTGTAAGACACATACTCCAATTTCCATATATATTATATATATATATATATATATATATATATATATATATATGAGAATAAGAGATTGTGGTAAATAGATAATTATGAGAAAAACTGGCCACATCTATTCTTTTGTACAACAGGCGGGAACACTTTCTCAGTCGGCTTCAAGTATGCCACAGTTTTCTTGGTCCAAATGCAGAAAACCCCACTTCGACTGACCAACTGTATTATGGCAAAGGATTTTAGAGCCGAGTTTTTGGCGATAGCTCACACTCTTGTTGCATCACCCCAAAATATGGGTTCCAACCTTTAAACCTTGGATATCTCAATTTTAGTGCCAATTTTACAATCCGAAAAGGAAGCAGCACTTTCTCGAGCTTCAACAGTTGATGCTGATTCTTTCTTGTCCAAGCAGAATGAGCAATTTTGAAATGCATCCAGACTGCTTGCTATTATAAGGCGATTCAAGCCATTCATGCTATCACTTAGAATTAGGTCTTCGTTATGGTATTTACACGAAGGTATGTCCAAATCTAACGGTCCTAAATATTCAGACTGCAATGAGGAAAAACAATATTAAATCATCTGCCCCAGAATACTTGAAGGAAAGAGAGAAAAAAACTCTATCCCCCTGCTTCAATAAATTTCCTCCGTCTGTCCTAAAACAAGTATAAATAAAATATTACTCTTTTTTAGGACAGAGGGAGTGTGTGTGTGTATATATAACTAATATACCAAAAGGAGGAATATATAGGCATGCCAATTGCAAATAGCCAGACTCGCCTTTCTTCATCCAAAAAACAGAAAGTTCAGAATGCAAAATAAGACATAATATCAAGAAGGTTAAAAAGATTTTACCCAATACAAATCAGAAAGCCCAGTGAGATATTTTGCAGAATCCTCCACGGTAGTTGGATCAGGCTGAAACTCATCCATTGGGTCTCCATGATTTGGGTCATCATCCATGGGCTCCTCCATTTCAGGAAATTCCTAAAGAAAAACTGAAAATTTCAGACAGTTTATACTTTAAAGCACTTGTCATTTATACCAAAACAGTAATATCCTTCAAAAGAGATGATCATAAATAAGACCTCAACAACAGATCCTGATGCCACCAAACATCTTGTAGCACTCTGTTCGCAGGACTCAGGAGAATCGTTTGTAGATGCACCCAAAACTTTATCAAGGGAAACAGAATTCTTTTGAAACGAGAAGGCATCACATGTTTCTTCAGCATCCCAGATGGAAGAAGGTGCATGGGATTCCAGAGTTGGCTGGAATCCAGTTTTATCTTGATGTTTATATATAAGAGCAGCAATTGCAGCATCGAAAGAATCACAGCTAAATGGGACCTGCTGGAGATACTGAGAGCTGCCTTGTAGAGATGGGCTAGTGCAGTTGGTATCCATAATATCAGCCTCAGAGAGTAGATCACCCATACTTATGTTTGTAAGGCTATCAGCCCACTCCCCAGGAGTTAATGCAGTACCTGTCTGTAACCTCATCTCATCCTAAACAAAAAAATAAAAATAAGACCTCAGAGCTTTAAAAACGGAATTGTTAACAAAAATAAACAAAAAGAAACCTGTCGTGACAGTTTCATCATTCATGCTAAAAAAAATATATGTTGATGTAACTCCATATAAGTTCTATACAGATGGGGCAGCAAATGATAAGTTTATGTGCAAAAAATTTAATGATTTAGTATCCTCGCTGTAGAAACTACTTTTAATATACTTTGGGAGTTCAAAGAAAATTTTCATCATTAACATCTAGATTACATATTTGAGGGAGAGGGAAAAAGAGAAATATCCACTACAGTACTTTTTGTGTCATTGAACCTTTGAAAGGAGAACAAGATAAAATGCAATGAAATGTCTTAATAGAAGTTCAAACAAATAATGAAGCTCAGTGGGAAATTTAAATAAATTAACAATGGGCAATGATAGGTGAAAATATATGAATACCAAATGGAGCAAAAATATAACAGACAGAAGAATATACTGAAAGAGCTAAGATATTCTAATTCAGCAATATACCCATTTCCACATGCTTGAACAGAACAGCAAATAAATGTCGATGAGAATTTTGACATATGGTTATAACTTATGCAGTGTCCACTGAATATACTAGTAAATTCAATAGTAACTATAGAAAGATAACTCCTAAAATTAAAATTGGAAACTGTGGTAACTAAGTTGTGATAGCAATTAGCAGATGAGTTAAAGAAGTTTAATGGAGCTAGATGCGTGGAAAATATACCTTCTCTTCCACTTGTCTCATGATGGCTAAACTGCAAGTCTCTCTTTGTAAAGATACAGCTGGTGGATTATCAGAAGAATCCAAAATATTCTTGTCGAGACCTGTGCCAATGCACTCAATCATATCCTTCGGCATATATGTCGAAGATGCCAGCTCGGTAGTTTTTCCAGCTGAGACTACTTGATCTCTATAAGAATCAATCAGGTTACCAGACACATGCTCAGGTGGTGTGAAATCTGGCACTGAATCCACATTTTGGTGCTGTGCGTCATTCATGTTTGTTCTATGCTCATCGAGAATGCTAGGCGATGCTAAAGGTGCTTGACATGTCTCGTGCCCAGCATTGGAAAGCCAGCAGTACCTTATAACGAGAATTAAATCAGTTATTACGGTTACTAAGTAAGCAATGATTCTAGATTATAAAAAGATAAAGCAGGAACCTCAGGCGGAAAATTGAAGGGCTTCCAATCTGTGCATATACATCTGCTGCACTGAGAACAGAGTCCTGAGTCCATCTCTGACAGCTAACAAGGTTTCCCCATTGGACACAGTAAGGTAAAAGCACTAATTCTCCGCATGCTATGCTTGACTTTCCCCATTTGCGATTGAGATGTTCCACAACTGATGATATCTTCTTTCGAGTACTTAGAGTGAGCTCCAGGTGTGGATTATGATTATCCTATGAAAAGATTGGAAATTAAATAGTTCCAAATGTGCTAAAAGCCACTCAATTCTATAAGCAATCATCAAAGAATTCAGAATATCCCTTTTAAGTGTTCTATTTAAGTATTGATCCATGCATCTGGTCACTTGTACAGATAAATGATAAAGTGATAAAGCACACAATATGCCTCCCTCTTGTCTATCTTTTGTAACTAAAATGAATTACTATTAAAACTAATATGAGAGGCCTTCAAATGACTATATATACATCCATATATATATATATATATATATATATATATATATATATATATATATATATATCAGGATGTCTCATAGTAGAACTCCTCAAATTTGAATTGCTTTTGCACCTACCATTTCCAATGCTTTTCGAGTGGTTTCATCAATTGGGAACAGTTGGAGCTTGAGTTTGAATGTTTGTGCACTGTTCTCCCTAAAAAGATTCTGAATAGAAGTTGGCGAAGAGGGCACAACTTTTCCAACCGAGTCCATGCCCTTTTCCCCTGAAAGCATATTGGAGTTTCATATTAAAAAATGCCAAACAGTGAGAAAAAATTACACACCAACCGTGCCTTCAGGAATCTCTGGAATGTATCATTGATAACTCACCTATTGTACCTTGGACATGTTCAACCACTTCATCCAGGGATGTTCGCTCCAAATGCTCAGCAGCATCAGCAACCAATGAAACCCCAGCAATTGCAGCCTTCTCCCACCTTTTATAAGCAGCTGTGGTGGTAGCAGTTCCTGTTAGCCATTCAAGAAAAAACAGAACAACGAAAGGTTGATTAACATGCCACTGAACTTGTGAATAGTAGATTGTCTGATTGTGTTTATTAATAATCGCAAGAAACAAAACTCGTATAAAAAGAAAGAGAAATTTAGCTCCAGAGACATAATAGAGGATGCATCATGACTAACAATAAGCACAACTCTAACAGTAAGAACTATCCATTTATTTCTTCCCATAAAAGTGAAATAACTTTAAAAAATAAAGATTTCCTGCTAATAAAACTGAAGCCAACTCCTTTAGGATATTTTTTTAATTGTTCATGAACTGTCTACTTTCCAAATTGAATATCTTGTAATGTGTTGGCTGCTAAGAACATAACCAAGGAGTTATCTTGAATACACCAGTGAGAAACCAGAGTCATAGTCTTTAACTAAATTAAAACTGAAAAATATAATAATCACCAATTTGAGCCAACTTTAACACATCAGATGCCTTCAGAACAAACTTCATTGTCCGCTGATCAAGCCTTCTATTATATTCCTTTATATATCCATCATACATGCACAAGCTCCAACCAGGGACGGATCCATGCTTTAGCATACCTGGGCAACTGCCCAGGCAGCCGCCAGAAAATCCCAAAGAGAGCCCCAGTTATGCCCCGGCAGCAGCCGGAAAATGCAGAGGGGCGAGGGCTGCGGGGAAGAAGAAGGGGGAGAAGAAGAGGGTGTGATAGGGTTTAGATGACAAGCAGGGCAAAGAAGGCTATAGAACATTCATGGGCCATGTGCCATATTTTTGTTTTGGGCTTTATTAGTTCAGTAATAAAGAAGTTAAAGTTAATTTATATAATTTTCATTTTGGGCTTGGAAAAGTGATTAACCCAATTTCACATCTCATTTTCGAAGTACTTCATCACCTGTTTAAAAATAATAATTTACACATTCAGTATAAATTAATGAGAAAACTGTATTTCCAGTCCCCGTACATAGCAAATATACACAGTAAATGTAAAACGGTGTCGTCACTTCTAAAATGTCCAAATCTTTCCAAACCCCCAATTTCACATATCTTCACACTAATTTCATCCTCTCACTATCACCTTCCCCCCTCAACCCCCTTGGCCGGCACCACCACCATCGGTGCCACTAGGATCGGCCACCGGAGACGCCACCAAAGACTCCGGCCACCAGGCCCACCACCACCCAATAATACTAGTCTCGTTAAAGTTTTGCCCCAGCAGGAAAAAATTCCTGGATCCGTCCCTGGCTCCAACTTTCAGAAAGGAAGCTAAACTGCAAATTCCTGCACTTGGATTCCTCTTCAACCATATCCAACAACTTTGAGCAAAAAAAATTTAGTTGTTTCCTCTCCAAGTTACAGAATGTCAGCCTGTTTTATTATCAGCTTCGCTTCTATTGTTCCTGGCCCTTTTTTTGGTGCTACAAGGGTTTTAAGTCACAACTTATAAGCAGGATTCTAGTTGCATTCTAAAAACCTTTTTTTTTACAAGGATATACAGATTTCGCTACAATTGACGACAAAAGATTGAATGCATTTATAAGTAGTTGAAGCAAACATTTGCAGTTTGCATTTAGTTTTCTTTCTTAAAACGGTTTTGTTTCAGCAGCCATAATATAATTTAGAATCTTAGAAATAAATTGCTGCTGATCTAGTGCCCACTGCCCACTCTCCTTTCAAACTCTCAATGCCCTAGCAGGAAGAGAATGCTTGATACCAGATAAAAGACTTGGAAGTAAGAACTATGAGATCTAAGAAACTAGAAGATACCCAATGCAACACTAGTTCATGGATACTCAATAATAGTTGACTTCGCGAGCTCATCAATTCGTCTAGTTGCTTAACAAGTAATAGTAAATGCTTCTTTCAATTATAAAATGCATTTAGGTGTAGAGGAAAAAAAAGACTAAAATATGTCCTCTAAACTAATAAAGATATTATGAATTTCATATTCTTGCTTCGAACCTGGTTTTCTTCGCGGCCTTGCTGTTTTCAGAGGAACAGAGTCTCCTTTGCAATTACTACGATTTAAGCCTATATTTGCATTACGCTTTAATGAAGATCCTTTTCCAGATCCTGATTTTTGAATATTTTGACTGTCAAGAAGAACTACTTTATCTGCACGATTATCATTCCCCAAGGCTTTACCCTGACCACAGATAGTTGCTGAAGCCGTTGTAGAACAATTTTCTACCTGAGCATGTCGTTTTCTTATATTTTTCCTGCGGTCCTTTAAGAGTTGATGCTCCTTCAGGGCAAGATAAACTAGTAAGTTCAATAAATGCACTCAGCTTTAGAAATGAAGATATAATTAAGGAATTTGATAGTCTTGACTAACCAGGGTATCTAGAAATATCTTAAATCTCCGAGGCTTCAAGTGAAGCTTGGAGGCTTTGCAGCTGTACTTCTCCAGTAAAGACCACCTGCAACAAAAGTCCCATTTACATGAAAAGAGAAGGTATAATCTCGGTATGCAAAACAATGTTTTCCAAAATCAAAGGCCTATGTTTATCAAAAAAGCCAATTTGGAATAATGAAATCAAGGAGTACGAATATCATGTTTTCCCAATGAATTTGGCACGAAAAGAATTTATTTTAATGCCAGGATGTCAATTCATGAGTCTGCTCCGAACTAGCAAAGCTGAAAGCACCACAAACGTCATAATGGAAGAGTAAGCATTATAATTCCTAGCTATGTTACATTGGCTTGCTTGGCTCTTCAGTCGTAGCACCCATGTCATGACATCAACACGCGTGTAAGACCTGAATCTGGCACTACAGCAAATACGTCAGACAAGCCAGATCACTTGCAGAGTAGATGTGTCCAAGAATCATTTGTCATAACATATTCAACTCCGAGATATGTACCAAGACCTGATGCCATACCCACGTCTATGTAACATAGCTTCCTAATTTACACCTCCCATATGTGGAAAGCATTATCAGATGGCAGAAGACCTCGTTGTTGCTGTAAACAAAGTTACACAAAAATCGGTGAAGTCCAGTTGAAACAGTGAAGGTTGAGGGAATTGAGATTGCCGGTTGATTGGTTCAAGGCAAACACGTATCATCCGTAAATGATACACACAACTGATACTATTATGTAATGCCAAAGGAATCATAATATATGCACTCTCTTATTTTCTTATATCTTCTCTTTATGAAGAAACACTGCCACTTTTAATATATCATCGACCGCTCCTACTTCCTAGTACATTTCCCCCTACTAATTAATCATATCTACAAATAAAAAATAGTGAAGAATGAAAGGACCAAAGATTATATATTGTTAAGACAGTAAACAGAAAATGCAACATAATATCATTAACACATTAATCCAATCAAAAGAATATCATTAACACATTAGCGTAGGACTTCCAGGCACCAAAGCTGTCGGACCACCAATAACATAATGCCAAATTTTGACAAAATTAGCTAATCAGTTTTCTCTTCAAAATTATCAAACAATGCTACTAGTAAAACAGCCAACTTACACTTCTATGTACACATAAACCAAATTTATAAACAAGTAGGAAGTAGCACAACTGCTCCAATTCAATTCACCGTTAAATAAATGAGCTTCCATGGTAAACACAAAATGAGATTTCAAGTATCAGTAGATTCCATGTTATGCAATATCATTTGCATATCTACCATCTAGCTCCAAAGGCTACTGAGTATTCTTATTAAAAATAAGAAAACTGAAAAGTAAAAATAAAGGAATGAAAATATTTAAAATGTTTCATTAATTAGAATGTTGTCTGGTGCATGATCTTTGCTATTTATTACTAGCATGCCTCTAAAGAATGATTCCATAGGGATTTCTTTGCTTTTCTTGAATCGGTCTTTTTGTTAGAATGCTTGCTTGATGTTCCTTAGATGATAAACAGATTGATATCCTCTTTGAGTGAATCATTGCTGTCACATACTATCTTTATCCAACTTTACTTGCCCCTTTCTCTGAGTATGTTTAGCACACATTTTGAGGTGTGCTAAAACACATTGATATAATATATGTTTAAAAATAATTTTACACCCACAGACTAATAATATGTTATGTAGTCAATTATATTAGTAAATTTCCAAAAAATACAACCTATAAATATGTTTCCATCATGTCTTAAAATCCATGCCAAACTAAAAGAGAGAGATAGAGCAAGTAGAGCCAGATGGAGGACTATTATATAAGAATTTCTGATGATTCAGTCTCTTGTATATTGTCCTGGATATGCTGTTTCCCTGTAGAAGTCTTTCCAAAAATTACTAATACTTTATTAGAAGCAAATGATGTATAGCAACAAAACAGAAAATAGCTCTGATAGAAATCCCTAGTAGCACGTATTTATGGGGTTGAATTGATTTTTCCTTTTTAACTTTTTACCTATCATTTGTTACCCATGCGTTTGATAGATGAATACAAATAGACGGGACAACCTTAGTATGGATAAATGTTTACCATCGAAGCATTGCAGCATTAGTGTCTTTGGAATTTTTAGCATCAAGACAAAGTTCTGGGCCCAGCAATTTGTTCATACGCCTTACAAGCCGATAGTAATAATGCCTGACCTGAATATATATAATGAAATGAGAAACATTTGAGTTCCTACGAGATGAAAACAGACAACCGATATTTTACCAAATAAGAACTACGGAAACTCGCTACTAAAACCAATAACCTGATCCTTGTTTTTACTTTGAACACGATAAGTTATCTTCTCAAAATTCTGTTCAGGAAAAAATATCTATCAGTTTTAAGAAAAGAATTCTTAAAGTAAAGAGCTCAAATGTCAACTACATGGCAATAATATCTTGCCTTGCCAACTTGACGCAGCGCAGTGAAGAAACTTTCCTCCTCTTGACGTGTCCAAGCAGCCCACTGCCGTGTTTGCTTTTTTGCTGCATTGAACATTAGAAAGCCGTTGAGAGTTTTAAATAGTTATGACCCCTTATACGAGATTCTCACCATGAAAACCTTAATTAATCGGATAGATTAAATAAAAATAGAAAGATAGTCATTTACACCTGGCTGCTTAGGAGCAACATGATCTTGTGAGGATGAGGCTACAGTTACACCAGCAGATCCCTCTTTATAGAAAATATTGACAGTATGGAGGCTTGCCCCGCAGTCTAAGGAAACTTGTGGCTCCATTTGCGTTCAAAATGCATAAGAATTCTATATCTTCAAGTACTTTTCATCGAGTATCATGCAACCCTGATGCAAGACAAGTTTAGAAAGGTTTAAAATACAGATTAGAGATGAGTAAAGAAGGGGATAAAGGACCTATTCACGCAGAGAAACACTTGGAGCACACAAACGCACAAAGCTTATACTCCAATCAATAATAATTCACTCTGAATAAACTTGTAGGATTACAATGCTTATATAGAAAACCTAGAGTTGGAGAACAAGTAAAAACCTAATTTTAAAAGGAAACAACTCCTAATTATAGTATACTACTGTAGTTAAACTTCTAGAATAATCTACCTAATATAACAAAAAGTTAATTACTAATTACAACTGAATTATATCTATACAAGAATATACAATATTTAATAGTAATAGTTAATATACTATAATGATCCACATCAAAAGCTTCCTTCAATCTCTGAACTAGAGCGACACACCGTCCAGTTAAAAGAAGGTAAAGATAGCTTAAAATATAAAAGGAATGCTAAAAATGATTACACAAAACTCAAATTTAAGGCTTTTAAGTATTGCAAATACCATCCAATATGATTGAGATAATTGTTTCTTGATATAGTTAATTACGATAGTGATATTCAGTTCTTAAAGACAATGTACTTGAAAGGCCAAAGACAAGCTATGTTTGATGTTACAAGTACATGTGAACATTGAACAATGTGGTTACAATATAGGCTCAAATCCCAATTTCCTCCTAAAAAGTTAGCTATCCAAGAGGGAAGGTCCAACCCTATATCAACCCCACATTGATATCTCATACTACCGATGTGGGATCTGCCTCCCATATGACAAGCTCACACCGGTATTCATAACATTCCACCACGCTTCCTTACCGACGTCCACGACGGCTTCACTTTACCGACACTGACCCGATGCCCTATGCACCTATCAATATTTTAATCTAGCCTCTAGGTAGCCCTTTCCGCTTAGCCGTTAGTTCCACGGATCGTCTGCTCTGATAACAAAACAAGTTTCATTTCATTCATAATAGCAATATGATATGAGAAAGTTTGGTTTTGATCACTTGCCACTCTTTGCATTGATTTACCCAGCTTTTAACAATGATATCCTTCGGATTTTTAGTCTTTGTTCCAGAGGTAATCTTGCAAAGAATGTAATTTGAGTAATTAGGTTATAGATTAAGAATTGATACTTTTTTTAAAAGCAAACAGAGCTTCTCAAAATATCCAAATGATTGGATTACGCAATAAAGAAATGTCCACTGCAACTGTCTCAGTAGTATGTGGTATAACTCCCATACAACTGAACCTTTTGGGTGATCATCAGTGTCTGCCAATTCAGTGTGATTAAGGCAATGCATGAAAACAGTCAGAAATGATTTGCACTGGAAAGACTCTGAGAGAGCAGAGACATGTGTACTAAGAACACTAATTCTTGATGATTCATCAACAAAGCTATCCCCGAAGCTGAAATATTCAGTAGCAAATTTTCCTTCAGCTACACATTTCCCCTTATCACAGTATGATGCACCATGAAACATAAAAGCTCCATAACAATCTCCTTTTCTCCAAAACAAATCTCTACACGTGGTAAGATGCGGACCATAAACTTTGAAACAACATTTACTTCATATTTCTAGCTGTTAATTTCAGTTCTCGGAGAAAGTCAGAGCACTTCATAGTTCATAGGCACTTGTCTCTCATGCCCCTTACAACCGCGAAGCTTAGTCAAGTGGTGCCAACTTCCATTATCCGGAAACATAATAAGTTGTTTTCCACCAGGATCAAAAATATCATCCAGTGACTCACCAGTACCCTCATTGTTGTCGTTTTCTAGTTTTAAAGTTTCATCACACACTTCTGGAGCATCACATTGGTCACGAAAATTCACTTCATACTTGTTGGGTTCTAAGAATAATTCTCGATTACTTAGGAGTTAGGACATGAGACGTTACTAATGAAGAAGTTTTATTACCATATTGATCATAACCTGAACCAGAATCAAATTTTTTACCACCCAGATCAAATATATCTTTAAGGAGTATGTCATCCTTCTCATAATCTTCATAATAGTGAGCATTTGCTCGCTCCGAATTTTTATCGAATACCTTCAAGGTAATACTGTTGTCACCTATTTCACCTTTAATTTTGTTGGATTGAATAACTAACTCACTTATGCTTTGGGCTTGATGCATGGCAGGTAGGGAAACATTACAACTCGCTTGAGTAAAACTAGTTGCAGTGAAGCGTTTTGTCAAACGCCTTAGCTTCAAGTTCTAATTCCTTCCCTAGTGCTAGAAGAAATGCCCAATCAACAGATTTGAGAGAAGAGAGTCTAACCTTGTCTTTAATCTCCTCCTTGAGCCCATCAACAAACCAAAGACCGAGAAGCTCTTCCGAAAACTCTTCGCTATAAGCCAATTCGGTCCATACCTTCAATCGGTTCCAATCCTCCTTGTATTTGGTTACTGATGATTTTTGCTTCAAGTACCAAAACCGATTCATCAAGTTGTCACCGAACAACAACTCGATCGTCGTCAATTCAAGAGGCGTTAATCTACTTTCGATCCAATGATTTTTTGTCGCTAAACTGAAGATAGGTGATAATAGAATCAACTCCATGCAATTTCTTCCAAGCCTCCACTTCCGATTGATTGAAGTTTTTCCATGTCTAGACCCCTAATTTTCATAGCATTATCCGCAGGAACATATTGCTCTGATACCAAATGTTGCGATATAGGCTCAAACCCCAATTTCCTCCTAAAAACTAGCTATCCAAAAAATGAAGGTCCAAGTCTATATCAACCCTCCCATGTTGCCAATGTGGGATTTGCCCTCATATAACAAGCACAGTAGTATTCACAATATTCCACAACGCTTCCTTACCAACGTCCACAACTCCTTCACTTACCGACGTCTACAATGGCTTCATTCTAGCGACACTGACTCAATGCCCTTTGCATCTATCAATATTTTAATTTGGCCTCTAGGTAGCCCTTTTCGCTTAACGTGGTTCCACGGATTGTCTACTTTGATACCAAATGTTAGAAAAAGCTAGGAGGTACAAGCCTATATCAATTTGATATCTTATACTACCGATGTGTTCTGCTCCCATATGACACCAACTGTTAGAAAAAACTAGGAGGTACAAGCCTATATCAAATTGATATCTTATGATCTGCCCCTTATGACAAGCTCACATTGCTATTCATAACACAATGTTAAGCTAAAACTTTAACAAGTATTTGTAATAATTTATTATACAGCCAACACAATGTTAAGCTAAAACTTTAACAAGTATTTGTAATAATTTTATATAGCCACAAAGAGGTTAACAATTTTATTCATTACACTGACAGATAATAACCCTAAACTTACTCCTTACCCTAAGGTTCTATCATCTAGCAATGAACTCTGACCTAAAATTTGTGCGCAAAAACTGATCGTTAATAATTGGATTAAAACTCTAAAATCTGCCTTAAAGCCCCATAAAAATTGAAATTAAGTAGACTTATATAGCTGGGATTTTGGTGGTTTAATTGAGGATGTTAGGGCTGACTACTTGGGACTGACAAAAAATGAGGTATAGAAATTAAGATATATAATTTACATACACATACGACCGATACAGGAAGAGAGAATTGCTCACAAATTGAAGCGGGCGGAATTGTTCAATGATGACCGTTGCCGCAATAATTTTCTTCTCGTCTGAGTTTGAACCGCCGGCTAGGCTCGCGAGTAAGATCCTGAGAACCAAGTCAGTACTACAATTTTACAATTATATTTTCACTTTTTTATTACATGCACAAATGTGTCATATGATAACATAAGTCATGTTTCAATAGATAATGTGGTCATAATTTTGATTTTTAGGTTGGTATGGGGCATACTAATGGGTTGTTTGTTTATTTTGAATAAGTTTAAATTTGAACTAATAAGTCATTTAGATGATTTATTTAATAATTTTTAAACTCTGAATGGGTCTTAATAAAATTTACATTCAATATCCATCTTGTTTATTATTGTAAACAAATTTTGTTATCCACAAATTGTTTTTTGATTTTTTGCAAAAAATTGGATAACCAATTTAATGGGTGTTGTTGTAATTTTTTGTTTTGCTTTTATGTGTTATAAAATGTTATTAATATTTTGTAGTATTTTATTTCTAAAATTATATTTTTAATAGTATGCTTCATCAAAGATTGTTCAAAAATTTATATTTATTTTTTCTTATATAACATTGTTTATTTATAATTATATAACAAATTTATTCATAACAGTTCAAAATGTTAAAATATGATAATATACGTATTTAGATATTTTATACAAATAATTATTAAACACATCATTTCATTTCGTGTTCAAATTTTGTACCCAATTCAACTCATTCATATTTTATTATGCATTAATAACATTTAATATGGAGTGGACTAAGGGTTTGTTTGTTTACTTTTAAATACGTTTGAATTTGAACGAATAAATCATTCAGACCATTTGTTTAACATTTTTTAAACTCTGAATGCGTCTTAGTGTGTATGAACGATTCATCCAAAAATTTGTGATTAAATGAGTAAAAAGTATATTTGAATTATATTTTTACTTACATTCTCTCATAAACAATTAAATTTTACATTAAATGTACATTTTGTTTAGTGTTTATAAACAATTTTGTCATGTACAATTTGTTTTTGATTTTTGTTTAACAACAAATTGGATAACCAATTTAATGTGTGGTGTTGTAGTTTTTTGATTTAATTTTATTTGATATAAAATGTTATTAATATGTTTTAGTATTTTATTGCTAAAAATATATTTTTAATAATATATTTCATCAAAGATTGTTCAAAAATTTATATTTATTTTTTCTTATATAACATTGTTTATTTATAATTATATAATAAATTTGTTCATAATAACCCAAAAAAGATTAAAATATGATAATACATGTGTTCAAATGTTTTAGACAAACAATTATTAAACACATCATTTCATTATGTATTCGGATTTTTTACTCAATTCAATTCATTCTTATTTTCTTACACATTCAAAACCTTTCGTATACAACTATCAATTTTAGGTTGGTATGGGGTGAACTAAGGGGTTACTTGTTTATTTTTGAATAAGTATGAATTTGAACGAATAAGTCATTAAGATCGTTTGTTTAACATTTTTTAAACTCTGAATGCTTCTTAATATGTCTGAACGAGTCATTCAAAATTTCGTGGTTAAATGAGTAAAAAGCTAGGTAATGTTCATCGATAGTTTTACCTACATTCTCTCATAGACAATTAAAATTTATTTTCAATATCCATCTTGTTTACTGTTGTAAACAAATTTGTTATGTCCAAATTTTGTGGTGTAATCCGGATTAATTTTGATTTCTCATTTTTATGAAGATTGACTTCTATCCAAGTATGACAACTGTTGTGATAAGAAATCTTATTCCTACTCAGGGACGGACGAATTGAGGCGGTGCGTTAAAGTTATAACCTATAAATACAATACCATAACTCAGGTTTCAGGTACAACTTACCCAACTTACTTTATGCACAAGAACAATTACATACATACATTATTGACGTTTTTGTATTTATTCTTACACCGGAACTATCCTTCGACGGCTCCGACCGTCACGCTTTTTAGTGTGGTTAATTGTTCATTATACAGGTTTTAAGTTCTTTGTTTGGTGATTTGGCGAGCGGGCAAATTTTGACGTTAAAAAACATTCATTTTAAAATTAGAGTAAAATACAGTGACACCTTCTGTAAATAATCATAATAACACTCACCATCCTTCTACTTTTTCAAGTAATAATCAATATCCCTCTAGTCTATAATATGTAACATTCACTATCCATAGTGTGGTTAACCAACTAATATCCAAAAATATTTTTAATATAATATCTGATACACCCTTTAAGTTATAATGTTTAATTTATCCACTAAATATAAATCTGTATATTATAATTTGTACTTAACTTTATCTAATTAATTAAATTGTGAACTTCTGCAATACATAACATAAATGTTAAAAAGTAATAAATATTCATTTTATCAGGAAAATAAAGTCATATAATTTTTGCTAATTAAATTTATCAAATATTAAAATTTTCGTGATATATATTCAAATATTTTTTTTGTAATTAAAAAGTAAAATTTTAATACCCATAAAAAGTACAAATTAACATAATAAAATATAATTATTTTTAACAAATATTAAAATTTACGTAAAATAAACTTATTATTACTGAACAAATCTTATTATTCATATAAAAAAAGTATTAAAAATTATATTAATTATTTTTCTCATATATTAAACTAAACATAGGTCACACTTAAGCATAATTATTTGCAGTAAAAATGACAAATGTTGTTACTCAAAAAAGAAAAAATGTATTAAAAGAAACATCTTTTTACAAGATAGATGTAGTAATAAATATTATTATATTTTCTTTTATTTAACATTGCACAAAAATAATGTTAACTGTATCCTAAAAAGATGTAATCAAAATCATAAATATCCCAAATTTTGACATATACTCAAGAAAATTGAACATATAAAAATCATAATATGAAACTAAGAATTCAAAAAATAATTTTTGTTGTTAAACACCAAAAACTAAACTATCAACATACTCAATCACTCTAATTAGAATATCTCCATAATAATTTAATTTAATTCTTTAAATATTTGTATCACTTATCCAAAAATATGTTTTAAGTAAACTAATTTTTTTTTATAAGTTGCCAACAATTTAAATGATATAATCTTAATTACAAATAAAATTATAATTAAAATGTATTGTATTAAAAAAAAGATAATTAAACATATATATATATATATATATTATTTAGGAATTAAAATTTGATAATATACGAAGGTAAATATGTAATTTTATCTATTTAGTCAACCCTAAAAACTTACAGGGATACTAATTATTACTTTAAAAACTAGAGGGGATGTTGGTCGAATAACCGATCACTAAACACGCGCAAGTATACGCGGTCTAACAAGTAATACAGTGATAAGAGAGTTGTCGAACCCACGATGAACTACTTCCTAAAATCTACCAAGCATCGACTTTATACCGCTTAAGTCAGGTCTGAACAGAATAAATGGAAGGGTGTGTAATTAATCTAATTATCAAAGCAAGTAAATGGATAACGATAAGTATCAAAGGTGCTACAAGCTAAGATCATAATTTCACCCCCACACTAGCTTTCTGTCGAACAATTGGTGTACTATATTTTATCAAATATTCTATCCGTCTCTCTTTGGTCTTAGTGGTTACGAAGGAGTGTCGACCGAGAACTCACAAGTACTCATACGCCTCTTCCAAGGTATGTATGAGCGCATCCTCTCTAATCCACCCGAACGGGAATAGACAGAAAGGAACATCCAAGCTAGGCAATAATCCAACACATTTCTATGCGAATTAACCCTAACAAAGAATTAAATCAAAGGTTCTCATAAGTCACACGTGGCATACAGGTATATTCCTATCTATAGACAAATCATGCAGTTCGTTGATACAGACAAATCATAAACACATGCCAACACATTGTGGTCTCAATATATAGTCCATCTCCCAATTTCTCATAGATTACCGAACAATCATTAATTCCTTAGCAATTAAACATTAAGCATGAATATATTGAACCAAACCATATGGTGCCAACCAAAGAGATAAGATAATCAATTCAAATAAACAAAGGGTTCCATTATAACCTTAGAGCCAATATTTAGTTCATAGTTAGTAAACTAGACATAAGTAGCAACAATAACAACATCTACAAATACAGAATCAAAGGAAACACTAGAGAAGAATAAACTCTGTTAAAGCTTTCTTCAATCTCCAAGGAGTCCTTCCGATTCGCCTTCCGATCCGTGTCGTTAGGTTGCTCTTGAGCTCCAAGGAATCCCCATCTATCCCTAGTCTATATGTACAAACTAAGCTAAGCTAAAGAGAAAATGGAGTTTTAGCTCCTCTTTAAAGCTAGAAAATCTGATCTGGGAGAAAAGGGAGGCTGCCAAGAGTTAGAGATGCCCAATCCTCCTTCAGTTAGGTCATTTTATGACCTTTTCTGCCAAAAGACCGGAGCTGGCGCTGCGGTGCCAGCTTTTAAGCTTTGTTCTGGTGCTGTGGCGCTGGGTCAAGGGTTTCGGTCAACACGTGGCGCTACGGCCCCACCTTAGTAAGGCCAGTGAGGCGCTACGGCGCTGAGTATGCAGAGAATTGGGGGAGACCTCTGGCGCTGCGACGCCAGAATATAAAGAGCAATCGGCACTGTGTACTGTTTAATAAAGAGAGTGACTTGAGAAGATTGCTTTGTATATTCTGGCGCCACAGTGCCGACGCCGGGTTTGGAGAAATGGCCACTTTGCCCCTAAAAAGCTGGACTTGTCCTAAAAACTCCTGCAAAACTTATATTAAACAAAATACTAATAAAATAATATAAAAACAATATAAAGAAATAAGAACAGGCATCTTCTCAAGTCTACAAATAGTCAATTTGAAGGTGTAAAACCCACTCATTAGAGGCATGGGCGGACCTATGCATGGGCAGCATAGGTGCCTATGCTATTTTTTTATAAGTATAGGGGTAGGGGTAGATATGTAATTTAATAAGCTTAAGGGGGCAGATTAGTGAAAGAGTAAAACTTAGAGTAGGCAAAAAAAAATTCATTAGTATTCTAAATACAACTGTACAAGTACAGACTATTATGGTTTATGACATTACCTCTTGACTTTTAAAAGGTAACTAAATTATGGTTTTTTTTGTTTGATAATTTAAAATTTAAAATTTGTTTGAATTTGTTGTTGGTTGGGAATTTGGGGTTAAACCCAATTCAATTTATTTGATATATTTGGCCATGGATCAACAGATTAATCAAATAAAACGTTTATGCAATAAAGTTCATCTTTTCAGTTCCCAGTTTTAAAATTTATGGGTATTTTGGATGTTGAATTATTTGTTTTGGGGGTTATTTATCTTATGTGATTTTTGATGTAATTTTAGGATTCAAAATTCTACCACTCCAACTAACTATAGGACCCAATTTTGGTTTGTTTTTTGTTCATATAATTTTCTTTTCTTCTTACCCATTTTCTTCAATTTCCTTTCAGTTTTTACTAATAATTGATTGTATGTTTTTATTACAGCAGGTTACACTAACCAAGTAGCCAAAAAGGGGTTTCATCATTGATTTGAAATGGGGAATTTTGTTGCTTAATTTTAGCATTTATTATGCAAATGCTAAATTTAAGTAGGTCAAGAAATCAGTCAAGGGTTAATCGATCTATGCCTTTAAGAGGTAATTTATCATTGCATTTTGTTTCAACATATAGGAATTGTTCTACAATTGTCTTTCAATATTGGGAGTTAATTTATTATATAACTTGAGGCATCCAAATCGTTTTGTTTCCTTCAGTTCTTCCATCGACATGTATTCTAGCAAATAGTAGTAGTTTGCATCTGCGGCAACAATCTATGTGATTGAACTGGTATTGACATGTATCCTTCAGTTCTTTTTGACTGAGATATTAGGTGTTTGTTCATTGTGTTTGAGGAGTAAGTATTGGTTTGTTTGTTTTTTCGATGTATAATATTTAAAGTCATATCCTCTTAGGATATTAAGACGTGTATAATGCAATTGTTAAAAATTTCTTTAATACAAATGTGTGTTGAAGTTTTGAAATTAATTCATGATTTTGTTTGAATATAAAAAATAAATTTGGTTTGAGGCTTTAAAAAATCCGCCCCTACTGAAAAATATTTTTGGATCCGTCCGTGGGGAGAGATGAGTATTATTATGATTATATAGAGAGTGTCACAGTATTTTATAAACTTGATTGCATTGAGAAATATTTTGACATCGATCGGAGAAAATTAATCGTAGATATTTTTTTCCCTTTATCAAGCATTAGGGACCGTGATCAGTTCCCATATTTCATGGGATGAATTAAGGAACAATTACATAATCTATTACATTTTTCAAAATAATTACAACAATAGTGCACTTATAAAATATTTACACAATTAATACACTTTTCATATTTATTTACAATATTAGTGCAATTAGGATTCCTTAATTTAGGGAATTAGTATGCAATTAGGATTCCTTAATTTAGGGGATTAGTATTAATTTACTTATTAAATTAAGTAATTAATAAGTAAACCATATAGCACCTCCACCACCTAAGCCTCCACCCCCACCTACACCTCATCTAGCACCTCCACCAAATCCTCTACCTTCCCCACCTCCAAGTCCGTCGCCACCCCCTAAGCCTCCACCCTCCTCATCCACGCTCCGGCAAGGGCGAGAAGGGTTCCGCCAACTGGAAGGAGGGCGACAACAGCTAGGACATGGGTTTCTAGGGCGAGATTTCTACAGAAAGGAAAAATAGATTGGAATTTGAGGAGAGAGAAACGGCCATGGTAGGACGGAGAGAGAAAGAGTTAATGAATAAGGGTTAGAGAAATGGATTTTAGGGAGACACATGGGCTACATGTGACGTGTTGGTTATAGTAACGGTCGTTTTCAAAATAGTAGGCTAGAAATATGATCTTTCCGAGAGCAAGTACCAACGTAGAAATATGATCTGTCACCGCTCTGTTTTTGCAGTTTTTTCATAGTGCAGTTGGTAGCCAAACCTTCATACCAAGGTAACCAATTCTGTTTTATTAAGTTACCAATTGATTTTGAATGTAATGCAGTTGGTAGCCAAACCTTCATGCAGTTGGTTGCCAAACTTTCATACCAAGGTAACCAATTAATACTGCAGGTGTGGAGGTAGATTGGTTACCTTGATATAAAGGTTTGGTTACCTTGGTATAAATGTTTGGTTACCTTGGTACGAAGGTTTGTTTATCAACATTACATTACACATCATTCTCTTTCCTATGCAGTGTTCTTATTTTTTTTTTGACATGAAATTGGGTCTTACCGGCGAAGGGGAAGAGGAAGATGACCGGCGAAGGGAAGGAGGGAGATGACGTTGCCACACTTTGAATATTTGAATTTGAATTATTATTTTTGAATTTGAATTTATTTTTGTTATTAGATCCAAGATATTTGAATTTGAATTATTAATTATGACAGTTATTTCTCCTTGATTTTAGGTTTCCTTATTATTATAAATTGAATCCTATACTAATTCCCTAAATTAAGGAATCCTAATTGCACTAATATTGTAAATAAATATGAAAAGTGTATTAATTGTATAAATATTTTATGAGTACACTATTGTTGTAATTACTTACTAAATGTTGTATATTATTGTAAACTGTCATGCGAAAGATTGGTGGCCCGACCTGACATCAGTACACGCTCCAGCCCAATGTTTTTCCAAATCCAAATCCAAATCCAAATCCAAATCCAAATCCGACCAGATCCATGTGCAGCATCCATAATTCGGCATATCTTTTAACCGACTTCGCCACAATTTGAATCAACACAGTAGTATATACTATATACTATCTAGGGAATGTACTTCAGTACTTCCAAGAATTATAGTTTGGTAAGTATATTTTTATATATAAACCGGTCGTTAATACCATAGGCCCAACGTTATTGGAAAATTTAATTAACCAATAATAAAATACTTTTATCTTTGCTCTTTAAACAAAATTTAACTGCATAGATGGAAATATCATACAAAAATATAAAGTTATATAAATTATTATTTAATTTGAGATTATATAACACCATTATTATATATATATTTTGACTGCTTAGATTTATTGAACTTTGAGTAATATAGAGTCACTGACATCATCAAATTATAAAAAAAAATATAAATGTTCAAATATTTTTGTATGTTATTTCTACACATACGATTATTTATACGAATACGGTTATATTTATTTAAAAATTCGTAGAGCATATTAACCCTTCACTCAAATTTAACGTGAAATCAATCCATACAAGTACACTTAATACTTGTGTGCGTGTATTAATGCATTTAGATCCCTACAACATATTTTGAAGGGGAAAAAATTATAGAAAAGAAAAGACTCATCATCATTGTGAATCGTGATAAAGGAGGTTGACAACAAATATTTCATATGAAATGCTAATAGCATAATCAACATGTGCGTGTATTAAATGCGTTTGGATCCAAGTATTCAACAATCGTACTCATTGTAATTTAAGATTATTTGTACAACCTTTCCTTTTTACAAGGCAAGTCTACTGACACAGTACATATGAATCTAGTAGTAGTAAATTGCTCCCCAGACCTCAAGTGATTAAAGAAGCATCATCCGCATTCTGGTAAGTTGTGCAGCACCCAATTGGGCCAATTCCCATGAATCAAGACACTCATTTGTCGATTAATTGCTTGTTGATTTAGAGAGCATTAATCTGTACATAGGGTCTCCACGCTTTATGACATGCTCTTCCCAATCTGATCGGACTCCAAATGGGTTTTCCTTCAGCCATTCTCCTCGACCAATTGCAGTATCCTCCTGATCGTTCACAACGTTGAGTTTGCCCTTTCCATAAAGTATAAATTGTTCTTCCATTCGCAAAGCAACAGCTTCTATGTCAGATTGAAGAAAGACCTACATTTTAAGACGGATGAGGGTAAATATCCAAATTAGCTTTTGTGTTTCCCTAGCCTAAAGACTTGGATCAGATTTGTAACAGCCAAAACCGCATTTCAGTACAATAAAAACACCTAAAATCTAAAAAGAAAGACGAATCGCTAACGATGTAGAAGCGCACCTATTTTTTGTAAGAAACAGACTTCCATTTCAAGCAATGCACAGAGATCTATGAAAGGATTAACTAGTAAAGGGGAGGAGGGCCAAACAATATATTGCTTATAGTTTTCTAAACCGGCCTTGGGTATAAGCCATGATTCATAATGCACATGTAACCTTATGACTTCTGATGTTTCTCTACATAATTGGACGACATAAAATCACACATAAACAAACTAGAACATCTAATGTCACAAATGATTGAGATCATCAATGTATAAACAAATCTAACAATGGTTCAAAAAAGAAAAATGTTCAGAGAAGAGCAGCACTCAAAAGTCTGTTACCTTCCCATCAGATGTAAGAAGATCTGCTATTGCTTCAACCAATGATCTTTGCACCATTCTCCATCTGTGTTCTGGTTTACTAAAATCAGGATTTGGACACTACAGGAAAAAGAATCTCGCTTCAGATGAAGTTCATATAAATCATTCCTGTTAATGCAAAACAGTGAATAATAATAGGAGAAGCAGCTTAGTGATGCCTAAACAAAGAAATGAAATGCAAATGGTTCTTGAGCATATAGCCATACAGTGGACAATACTAAATGTTGATCCACTAACTGCTTGTAGCTATATCTGTCAGCAAAATAGGTGTACGTACAGCTGAGCAATTAGCCATATACTCTATAAACCTATTTTAAGAGGCTAGAATTCATATGCTACATATGGTGTCCCTAAAAACTCAAGGATGATACTGTTCGTATCGCAAGTAATCTGTGTGATGGTTGCATTCCTACTACATCTCCTCAAAAGTTCATCAACTACAGATAGTCTTGATTGCTTATTGACCATAAGATCAGTTTCATTTTGTTAATTTACAAATCAGTATTCTTCAAGAATAATCCTATTCTCGCATACCCTTCCTAATCTTCAATTCAATATTTCAATTCAATTCCTAGAAGCTTGGTAAAAAAAAGTTGAGGCAAATTTCACCAGCTTTTCATTTCTAGAGACCATTTGTCCATTAAAATTGATATGTAACACTATGATGTAAATCAGATTAAGTTTGCATCTCTACAGGTGTACATATTACATAAGGAGTATGTTAAGTTAGAAATGAATCTAAAAGCTTAAGTTATTGGAAAATGGACCAAAACAATAAATGTCATGCTCTAACACACCCCTCACATGCAACTCCTGTTTGCACATGGATAGACAAACCAAGGTGCATCACAATGCACAAACCAAACAGAGTGCATATGACTAACAGAAAGGGGGCACAAAATGCCAGTGGGGAAACTTGAACAACTTTGTGAGACCAGATCTATGATAGCCGAATCACCAATTTCTCTGAATGTTCAAGAAGTTTGAAAATAAGCCCAACAATGTATAACATGCTATAATTAACACAAATACACAATGATTTCAATACATAATGTGAAGTGAAACTTATATTAGACTGTACATTTTGAAGTTGCGTTTATTCTTCGTGGTGACAAACTAAAGACATCTAATATATCAATACACTTGAGACAATGACTTCTTACATAGATAGGGTCCAGAAATATTGTAACTTAGAATCAGTATCCTTTTTATAATATTTAACTAGTCAAAAGAGCCCATGCAGAAATCTATCTTTATGGAGCTAAGAAAAAACAAAAATATAAACAAAAGAAATTTGTTGATTTAGCAACGTAATGATGCATCTAAAAGGCATATGTAATTAAGGCATTAAGCCATAGGGCAAGAAACAGAGATCATAACATGCTAGCTTCATGGCAACATTGTAGTACTACCTGTATTGATACGAGAACCAATTTCCCTGGATAACTCGAAACAATGGATCGAAATGTTGATGTTGCATTTGTTGCAAGGAAGTATCTATTAAAAACATCAGAAGGCTAACATATATAGATGATAGATGGAAACATAATAAATTGAAAAAATGGAATTTGTAAATGTTAACCATTTTAGACTTGGAGCATGTGATGACAATAGTATTTGCATTACACCGACAAACCGTTCTAAGATAAAAGAACAGAACCAAATTCATATAGATAGTGCTTAATAAACAAGCTGAACTTGAAAAGCAAAATTCAGCTCAAACAAGTTCATGGTTGTACTGCTTTCTAATTGATATAAATATGTAATATAAAGAGAGAAGATAATACAATGTCAGATATCTTAATTTGTTAAACCCGTGTTTATATTAATAAGTAGTTACTAGGTATTAGTCATATTCATACAATCAACAAATCATGCCACTAAAAATCAAAAATGATGTTTTTATACATTTTTTTGCTAGTTTAGGCGAAATTTAACATTCCTGCCTTTGAACTATGACTATGTTCAATTTTCCACCATTGTCGTGTAATTTGTTGAGCTTTAACTCATCTAATTAATTCTAGTCCTCCCTTCTGCAAAAAGACTCCCATTTGCCAAAAAAAAATCACAAAAAGAGTCCTCCTTTTAGTGGTAGAAGCATAAAAACACAACATCCTCAAGTTTTCCATCAAATTTCATTATTATACCACACTACTAAACTAACAACTTTATGGGCATACATGAAAGAAAAACATCTCATTAGTATTCGCAAATTCTGCAAATAAGACTCTTTTGTGAAATAAAGGGAGTATTAATTACCTATAAAAAATGTAACTTATTCTATTAAACTTAATTTTCTAAAAATGAAATTAAAAAAATCATGCCATATAATGATATAAATGAATAATATTGTTAACTTTCATGTGAAACTGTAAGTTGTTCCAAATTTTGTTAGACTAGCTCATGAGTGCCCATGGAGCCTCGAGTAACCAACTCAGCTTGTTCATTGTGTAAATTCACCATGCATGACCATAACTTTTAGGCTTGCTTCTAAAGGAGCCGAGTTCAGAGAATTTGCAACCCTAGGGAGGTTAGTTTAATATTCTCTTATCATCACTCATCAAAGCTGCAAGGAGCGGTGAAATGCAATAGAACACATACCCGTTTCTTATTCCAGATTGATGAACCGTGTCTACACAACGCCTAACAAGCTGAAAAGGTAGCAAGAAGCGGATTAAAAATTCTACAGAAGTTTAGAATAGGAGATAGCTAAAGAACTAAATTATTAGAGAGGAATATTTAAATAACCTTTTGATTTATCTCCAGTCCAAGATAATTCATATCCTTCCTCCTCCTCGTCATTTTGAAGAGAAACAATCCATTCCCTGTCATTTATAACCAGCAGCTAAATTTCTCTGTTGTGTGGTGTACAGATTTTATAGTCACGAGTTTGTAGATCAGAAACAAAGCAGAAAGAAACAAAATGATCCAATAGAAACTAGAAAACTATTACAACTTTGTTAACCACTCTCATTTCTTTTTCTAAAAGCTAGGAAATAAAAATCCAAACTAATGCATCTACAGGTTACAAGTATCCTCCTAATATATCAGCAAAAAAATTCTCAAGGAAAAGGAATTGTCAAAGAGTGCTAAGCATTCAAATGAATCCCAGTTGTGCCTTTTCGTAAGGACTAAAGATAAATAGAACAAGTATGGTCATTCCCTGTTGAGATGTCCTATTAAACCTAAATTGGGGTTATCTGCTAAAAACTATGGTAGAGCGATTTATGAATGTCTTAACACATCATGACTGGGTTTAGATAGCCAGATGAGATCCAACATGATAGAACATAAAATTCAAAAAATAGCACATATCGACTTTCTACACCAAAAAAACATCATGGGATAACTGAAACAGAAGAGGAGGTAACAATATGGGACAAAAGGGATAACAAACTTATGACCAAGGAGAACATACGCATGTTATTCAAGGAGACGTGTCAATACTTCAGACAGGAAAACTTAAGAAAATTAGACAAAACCAAAAATAAAATAATTACCACTTCCAATGTCAACTACCAATGGTCGAGCTATATCAGAATAGATGGCATTCCAATCAATCTCAAAGGGGTATGCCTGCACAAATCAATCAGTAAAAAGGTTATCAAGTGCCAATTATAGGAAAATTAAGTTTGAATAGGAAACATCCCATATACGCAAAAAAAAAGTGAAAAAAAAAACAAAATAAGTTTTCCTTTTGAAGGAAAAAAATTGTCAGGAAAAAACTTTAGGCCTTCAACACACCCAGTACAAACAGAAAGGACTTGCAGGGGTTTAAAACACATAATCTTCAACACAACATTTCCCCCCAAAGATTGACAATACAAGAAAAAATTATCTCTATGGGGTTGCACAATAGGTAAAACTATACTATGAAAGAAAATAAATGTATATACAGCAGGTCTTAAAACAAAATTAATTAGTATGAAAGAGACCAGAATACAAGAATTGACCATATGAAATCACGAGCATGCACACTATTGACACATAAGCATGCTTTCGCACAGCCGTATACATATTGATATAGGAACATCACAAGGATGACAACATCAATTATCAACAAAGATACAAGGCAATGTACCAAAACTCCCAAGTGCAGATATTAAAAATAACAGAATAAATAGAGAACACCATAAGCAAAACAAATAAAAAAATAAAATGAAATTCTTCTATAGACAGGATCGGAAGAGTTTATATCCTCCATTCCTCCTTCAGTTTTCAAGGGCCATCACAATTCCGTCCGTATAATACTCATGTTTTAGAGAGGGAAAGTATCATACTAAAATATGACAGACAGAATAACATGGTAAGAAGAGGGGAGGAGGGAGTTATTGTCAGATAACAAAACAGCCGAATGGACAAAGGGACTGGTTGGGTTCACTTCTGATTTTACTTATTCAGATGATTCTGACTATTTTGATTGCTAAAATAATCCGGAAAACTGTCTGAATTTGCATATCTAAAATTTCTGAAAGAAGACAAATATGCTGGAAAAATGTATGGATTGGCTTATTTAAGGGACACATTAGCTTATACAGCTGTACCAAATAAGAACCTGGATTCTGGATTCTAAATCTGAAAAACAATCTCTCCCCATACTAAATTTTCAGATTTTTTCAAAAATTCGATTAGTTGGACCAAATAAGCCAATCCAAACATCTGAAGTCCACCTTTTAATTCTGAAAAAGCATTAAAAGATTCTAAAAAGCCATTAGGTCCATTACAAACAGACTCAAAGACAAAAAATACCCTTTTAATGAATAACAATCTTTAAGAAATTTTATTATTGAAAAAGTAAATCCACCATAAAGAATTACAAGTAGGAGATAAAAAGAGAAATAAACAAAGGGCAACACACCAATGTCCATGAAGATCCAAAACTGCCAAGAAAAGCTCCCATAAATAAAGGCTACAAAAACCTATGAAGGTAACTCAGTCCCTTAAAAAACAAAGAGGAAGATGCTTCCCCTTATTAGTTTTCGCATTTAGCTCATTCCAAATATCCTCAAAACAGAAAATCTACCACGTTTTATAGGACTTTCGCATCCCCCTGGAACATAATAGGAAATATCTATTCCAGTGAAGATTGGCAAACTCTAGCCTCCCTTGGAACTAAACAATTAAACTTGGCTTAGTAAGAGTGATGGAAATTTTGAAATTTCGGATTGGCCCTTGCCTTACTGTCACTCAAGAAGCAAAGAAGGAAGGAAAGGGGTGCTGCGTGATATGAACAGCACACTCTTACACGTTCAACGAAGAACGATGTTTGAAGGGCAAAATAATTGAAAACAGATAAGGGGACACACCAAACTCTCTCCCCCTTTTCTTCTTCTCACTATCTATCTTCTCAATGGACAACCAAACATTAATATATTTTAAACCAGGCAAACACTAATTGTCAGGTACTATTTCGACAGAACCTGGAAACAGCCTCTCTGTAAATACATATAAGGCTGAGTATTGAATTAACTCCAAAGACCATGCCATTTGTGGTAACCTCGTGTACTGTGTAAGGCATTTTAGCATTTCAATAGAAAATCGATGTCAAAAAGACAAGACACGTATTAAAAAATATTAGGATCTCTTATGACCTATCTAGTATCTACCGATGCTTTTTATATGTGCACACAGACAATTTTCACCCCAACTAAGTACTCAAAGGACAATAATCTTCACAAGTGACTGATATAACTGCTGGTCTTCTTCTAGTTCAACGGTTTTGCATGCATAACAATCTTTCAGTTGGTTGCTGCTAGCGGGAAATACCTGACATAATGGGAATTTTTCGTCAATTAGAGAAACCTAGACAGCTAGAGTATAGTCAATGTGAGTTTAGACAATAACCATGATTATCTCAATGGTAACCGGATAAATATGTCATACACAAGGACACAAAGATTAAAAGGATCTCCCAACGGTGGACCTGAATGCGAGTCTTCTGAATTAATATTTATTTTGTCCAGGTCGCTAATTCATAAGCACTTAGTCAAAGCATTTCTTAGGCACTCATTATAACCACATGATATAAGATCATTAATCAACCTAAACTGGAAGATAAAAGCATAGAATACATACTCTATCTAAGGCCATGAGCCCAGGAAGCTTTCTGCCTTTGAGATACTCCCACACGAGTGAAGCATTCTCAATCATATAACATATTGGAAGTGAACGAGATTCCCTAAACAGTGCTTTACATGCCGCAGTCCCAACAACAGTTATATCACAATTCCCTTGACTTAGTGTATCAAGCATTTGTGCCACTTTAGATGTTCCACCACTATTGTGATATGATGAGCCAAATTTAACCGGACCAATCCACATGATTTTCTGCAAGATGTTGATGGCAAACATTTATTAAAAGGGAAGGATGCAGCACAATGAGGTGTCTTTAGCTACAACTAAGCTACCAGTATGGTAACCAAAATGTGTTTTGCTACAACTATTGTAGTATGATACTCTACCTTACATTTTGAAAGTAAGGAGGTGATTTCCTCCAGCGTATTTGGCCCAAGATCAAAAGGCGACCAGCCTAAAAGAAAGAAATATTAATATAAGAAAACACCAAAGAATAGTTATATCTCAAATAATAACAACAATACATAAAACCAAAAAGTCTCTTAATATAAAAAAAATCATTAATTAATATCAACTAGAAGAAACTAGGACCAACATCATGAGATACACGCCTTTAGTTCTTGTTGGACCACATTAGATAAAAGGCTGTTTTGGTATCTTCCACTTAGTTTATGGTTCCAAAAGCCTATAAATTGGCCTTATGAGACTAAACAAGACCAGTCTCCTGTGATGATTGAATTTTGAAAAAAATGGAAAGAGAAACTATCTTAGTGACTTCATCCCCACTTATCAAAAAGTATCTTCATATTAATTATTTTAAAAAAGAAAAAAACATTACTATATATCAAATGGAAGAAACTAGCACCAACATCTTTTTCATCTATTCTCTATTCTCTATTCTTTTATTTTAATATTTTATTGTTTTTTCCTGTTTTATTTTTCTATTTTTCTCCTTGCCCTTTTACTTTTACTCCTACATAATGAATTCATTTTCAGTCTATCCCAACTAGTTTGGGAAAAAAGGCACTGTGAGTTGCCTAAATTATCCATTCACTGAAAAGAGGAGTAATATTCTAGGTATTGCAAGTTTGCAACCTTACCATCAGGGATACAAGTAGCAGCAAATATCTCCAGTTGCTCCTGAGAATGACCACTCATGCACCAGAAATCCTTTGGAAGTAGAATTGACATTCTTCTAGTTTTGGTAAACTGGACTATACGAAGAGCTTCTTTAAGTGCTCCTTGTTCCACCAATTTCATAGGAACAGGCAATCCCAGGGCATGCATTAGTTGAAATGCCATATTTCCAACAAATACCAAACCATCACAAATAGAAGCTAGAGAGTACAAGGCAGCTGCTTTGTCAAAGAGATTACCTCCCCCGATCTGCTTTGATTGCAGACCATTAGCGATGAATAGATACGAAAGAATATTGAAGAAAAGTTTTATCGTTTAAAAGATAAAACTTTGAAGAATGAAGAGAAGTCCGAAGCTTTCTTTAAAGGCATAACAAGCGAAATTGACTTTGATGTGATGTTTATACAAGATAGAAGCATACAATGGCAACATACGGAGTTTTGGTTGTTCTGAAAGCCTCCTTCAGTTGAAATACGTCCTCCTCAAAGCGGAAACCAGCAATACATGAATAGCAAAACCCAGCAACACCAACAGTCGATGCAAGAATTCTATGACATTGAGAAAATGCATCGTTTACAAAGATATCAACCCCCGATGACAAATATTTGGAAAACTCTGAACAATTTTCAGGTTCCTCTTTGAACTGAGAAAGATTGTCAAGAAGAAGAATATTAGATTCTTTGCTCTGTTCCATCAGAGGCTGTAGGTTACCAGGAAACAGTTTTACAGGCAGAACTTTGAGTTGGAGAACCAAGGACAGAAACTCTGAAACATGGAGAGGACATCAGTAATTCAGTATTACTCAAACATTACTCAAGACTGGGAAGTCAAATAACAGCTTTGGAATGTCTATGTAGATCCCAGTTGCCAGTCCATGCTTGTCAATTTTTCTTTGTTATGTTTGCCCAATTGCTATATAGTTGAACTATGTTAAAAACATGCATATTTGTGACAATAAATCTCTAGTTTTAGATTGCTAAAAACAATCAAATGTGAAACAGTAACAGTTCTACAAAACATACCTGCAACAGATTCTACAGTGAGAATCTTAGAATTAATTGTCACATTCCAGTTACCCACTAGAATTATTTTAGCCCCAGATTCATACAAGTACTTAATTGTGGAAAGAGCTCTGATGACTACTGGAGCATGCTGATCCTGCTTTTTCATTCGTAAAATATTAGATTCAAATCTGATCATAACAACTTTCCCGAAAAGCTCCTCCTTGGGAAATTGTCTGAGAGTTTGCACACATGGAAAGGTGTCCAATTTTGCTTCATTTGAAATGTTGGCCTAAATTCAATGCCCAAACAGAGGAGAAAAAAACATGTAAAACTTTTTTAAACAACCAACGAGCGGTCAGTAATGTACTCAGAAAATTGTTTGTTGGTAATAGAGGATTCAATTCAACAGATTAATGAAATATAAAAGTGAGTAATGAGTAATGATTCATATAAACGTGATTAGTGGAATCCCAATTCATCAGGTTGAGCTGAATGGCAACTAATGAGTAATGATTGATGTAGCCCAAATCCAGAGTTTGGATTGGAGTATTACTTGTAAGTTATAAAATTATAACATTGTTCAATTAGCATGAAACCAAGAGAAAGGGCAAGTACAAATTGTTTTTAAGTTAATCGGTAAATATCATATAGTCAATATGGCGATTAGTGGAAATTACTCCCCAATGAGTTTGGATCCATAAGGATTGTAGTTCTGGTAAGATTGAGTTGTGTTAAGGTTGCCCTTGAAGATGTGATTTGCATGCACGTGGCTGCAAAGTGGAATCTATAAGTTTGAAAGGAAATGAGATATACTAGAATTCAATGTCTTTGAGGACTATGTAATCTTGGAAGTACTGATCTGATGAATTATATTTAATAGGATATTTATATGTAACTTGTAAATTAGAATCTACAAGTGGTAGATAAACAGTCATTATTGAGGCAAAAGAGTAGTATAACGAAATTACCTTTTCCAGAAATGAACACAACTCAACATGATCTACCACCTTGGTACTACATGCTGAGAAATAAATTTGATAAACTCGTTAGAATATAATCAGGTCATAAACAACATGAGTGATTTAAGTACTTATTCTTCAGTTTAATAGATAACCTTGCCACGAATATTGAGCACTTTGCTGAAATGCAGCATATTTTCCATGATATAAACAATATTTGCGTTGAAGCAACATCAGCGAATGGGTAGGAAAATTATAAAATCTTGAATTGTAAGGGATAATTGATCCTTGGAGTAGATCTAGAAGTTGATTCATCCTTTCACGTCTCCTTGTAAAACAGGAACTATAAACCACAACAGAAATATATATATATATATATATATATATATATATATATATATATCAATACACAAAAACACATGCAGACATAGAAGTAGTGCAAAAGATAGAAAAGCCAATCCAAAGCAGTAGGCCTGCCAATCACCAAGACACAGAATCATGTTGATTTATTAAAAAAAAAGAATAGATTACTTAAACAATTTAGCAATAATGAATGGTTCATTCTTGTTTAGATAAATAATGAGCAACCACTATAAGTACTAAAGGAATGAAGTAGTCTGAAAGTGGATATATGAATATCGCTCTAAATCATATTCAAAACATTCCAAACATCCAGCAATTATGAAAAATATGTTTGGTGGAATGTTAATTTGGAATATGAAAAAAAAGTTGTAATTTGAATTTGAAGGTTGGACTTATTTACATAGTTCATCATAGTTTTTTTCTCTAATTTTGCAGTGCAGCTACTTAGCTTGAATTTAAATGAGGCATTTAATCAAGCATATTGCAGGCATTAAGCAAACATTAGTACACGAAGACATAGTAACAGTTTATGCCGTAATTGCTAACAAGAAAACAATAGCAGTAGCTAGAGCAATTCCTGTGAAGACGAAATAACTGCAATTTTCTAAAAAAATTAAGAAATGAAGTTGCAAATTCAGCATAAATTTTCAATGTGAGAAACTAAAATGGCACACAGCTCAACAAAGAAACAGATACTTCATTCATTCATGTATATGTCGTATATGCATCAAAACGAAGATAGGTTAGACGACACCTACACTGAGAGAGAGGGGGGAGAGAGAGAGAGGACCGCGAACTTTGAAAACCAAGCCGCGTCGCCACGTATCTTTTGCTTTTATCTCTAACTAACTAGTCGTTTTTCTTCTTCTTTTCTTCTTTTTTATTTTATGTTCTAATTTAATACAATAATTTATAGTAATCAAATGGAGAAAGTTTAAGTGGAGGTGTAGATAAGATCCAACCTTTATTTTTTGGACTTTTCTTTTTTAAATAATTTGTTATATATTTACGCTAACAGTATTAATAAGTACTACTATATCCTTATTCTGTATTTTAAATGTTGTGAATAAAATATACTAATTTTACCAAAATTAGTTAAAAGTGAAATATTAGATTTTATGTGTGGTGGTAAAACAATGTGAGCTGACTCAATAAATTGGTGGAATTTGTTATATTTTGTCTATTTATTTTATTAAAAGAAAGAAAGAATTAATAGTATTAATTCGTCAAAAGGGGATTTTGTTACGTTCGTAAAAATAAAGGGTGTATATATAATAGGCATTACATGAGAAATTTTTTAATTTAGTTTTAATTATAAGGTTCTTATTATTGCCGGATATTACTAAAAAAAATCTTATTATTGGCAAGTCCAAGTCTACGTTGGTTCAGTAATTCGTAGGGTCACTTTATCATAATTCACGCAAAAGCTCTCCCTCTTCCGGCGTCGATAAATCCGATTAACTTGAAGATTTAGAGGCCGGCGATTACAATGGGTGTTGGCTTTGCCGTCGGCGTCCTTGGAGTTGTGCTCCTCTCACACGCAGCCTACTCTACTATTCAATGTAATTTCCTCTATCTTTCTGTCTCTACTCTATAGTAAAAGTAACGAGAAGTTACCAACTTATTTGATTGGGTTTGATTGCAGATAGAGCTTTGCTCAAGATCACGGAGGAGGAGTTCTCCGGACCCCCAATGAATGTAAATCTTAGCTCTCTCTGTATACATATCGCTATTTAGAATTTGTTATATGAATATGTATGTGATGGATCTAGGGTTTTGATAATGGCTCCAGGTTATTGTGGAGTTGCTTTCAGGGTTGATTTTATGCATGTGGGCTGCTCTGACTGTGCCCGGAAAGTTCCTCTCCATACTTCCCGATTCTGATGAGAACAGGTTATTATTATTATTACTTTTTTGGTTTCTATTTAGTTAGAAATTACCTTATTTCCTTAATTTAGACTACAATCACATCCTTGCGTTATTAAATCATAACTATGAGAGGCTTTAGTTATAATTAACTCCTGATTTGAAGGTATAGAGATGGTGTATACTGTGGAATGATACCAATGCTTAATTATGCTTTTCATTGGATTTGGTCTTTCATTGTATTTGGTCTTTTGTGTCCCATAGTCTTCCTCCCTAAATTAATGTTATTAAGTAGTTTATTTATTATAATTCATTACCTAGAGGGATGTTCCATGACAACTATATAAGGGCTAGGCTTGTGAAGTTCAAATCAGATTGAGTTATTTTGAGATTTTTATACAAACAATGTTCTTGTTTACTTTGGCTCTATCTCTTTGGTGGATTTCCATTGAGTGTGAGTGTTTTATCCCGAGTGTTCTCTTTGTTTGCTTCTTTTTTTTTTCATCACCCGGTGTCATGGAATGAATAAATTGTTGTGTATCTAATTGCTTGGGTAGCTGCATAAATGGATCAATTACCTGTTATCTTTATATTTCCTTGGTAAAGCTATACCACTTTCAACTAGCATAAGTAACTCAATCAGGAACAATTTGAAAGAATGTTAGCTAGAATAAACACCAACGATTTGTTCTTTATCACATTTTTCTTCTTTTTATATTTCCTGGGTTAAGCTTTTTACCCTGCATCACTTATGTGAGTATCATTCAGTGACAAAATTTTCGAGCTGCATACCCATGACCAATGTTCTAAAAGGCGCTAGGCGGGCGGCCAGGGGGGGCCTAGCGCCTAGGGGGCCTAGGCGGAATTTTTTATTTTAAGCTAATTTTAATATTTTATCTTACATTTATTCAAACAAAACAATAATATAAAGCAAAACAATCTATAATAAAGACAATAAAAGTCTTTACTTAAAGTTCAAACACATATCCATATTGTTAATGTCAAAGTTCAAACACAAACATGCAATTGTTCAAAGTTCAAACATATCTTTAACGTATTAGTTTTATTCATAAACAAAATTGCTATTAAATAATAAAATTTAAAATTTCATGAATTCATTTCAATATTAAAACTTAAGAAACTAAATATAAATTTAAGAATTATATTGAATTAAATTAAATATTACAAATGTATCATCATTTATATAATTTGAAGTTGATACAAGTTCAAAAAATTACAACTATAATAAAATTATCCATTTTAACTTGATATTGTTCACTTCTTGTTGTGATTTGATATGCTACAAACTGCATTATGAATATGGTAAATCATTAAAAAAATAAATATATCAAGATCTGGTTTGAGTAGTTATTAAAATAAAAAAAATCTCTCTGCCTAGGTCCCACCTTATTTACTGGAGGGATTTTTTTGTCACCTTAGGCCTAGGCGAGGCGCCACGGGAGCCTAGTGCCTAGGCAAGACGCCAGGAGGGGGCCTAGCGCCTAGGCGGGGAGCCATGGGAGGGCCTAGCGCCTAGGCGAGGATTTTTAGAACACTGCCCATGACACTTTGATTTTGTAGGATCGTTTAAAGGCCTCATCAAGAGAATTAGAGAAGCAATTGTAGCACTATTCTGTTTATTACCTTAATATCTCATTTGTCATTGTCTTGCTAGTGCTACCTAATGGTATTTTTTTGAAGTTTTTTCAGCTTTTCTACTACTGTCTGGAATGTAATTGAAAGAAATGAAATATGCCAATTTCCTTAGGAAGTGATGTTGAACAAGTCGTTTGATATCCTTCGCAATCTCCAAACCAAAAGAGCAATTAAATTTTAAAAAATAATAATTATCTGAATGTGCGAATGTATATCTTCTTTCTTTTTGAGTTTTTTAATCTCCTTTTATATCCATGCAACTTGCTTTTAGAAAACTAAAGTGAAAGCTTGTTTGCAACTTCTCATCCTTTTAAATTAAAATTCATATTTGTTCCTAATTTTTATTTATTTATGCTGTTTAAATTGTAATAAGCTATAATATGATGTATTGGTTGGCCATCCTTTTAGGGCAATGATGTATTGGTTGGCCATCCTTTTGATGTGCCCTAACATCTTATCATTAAGATCTGGGTTGGGAGGGGTGAGGTGGTGAAAGAAGCAAAGCTGTAGATTCAATATGAGAGTTAAACATCTATTATGCAAGGACCACAAGAACATTTCAAAAATATACTCCATCCGTTCCAAAATTAGAGATACACTTTGACTTTTGAGGTCAAACGATGACATATTAAACTTCAAATTGATGTGAATGTATTTAATTTTAACTGATACAATTATTATAATTGTATAGTATATAACAAAAACTATAAATTAAAAAAATTATTTCATTCTAAACTTTTATGAATTATACCAATTTTGAAGTTTAATATGTTTAATATGACGCGTTTGATCTCAAAAGTCAAATTGTATCTCTAATTTTGGAATGAAGGAAGTATTATTTATGTAATATAGACTCTGAAAAAACAATGATGAATCCATAGAAGTAACTCCTTCCGTCACTTAACATAATGATTAACGACACGAAAAGAGAGTTGCATGTTCTGTCTGGAAAAGAGTCTTCTTTTTTTGGTTGACTAAGTATCATTATTTTTTAATATTAAGGTTCTTTCAAGACAGGCTTAGACATAAATTTTAGATGGTTTCTTTCTTCAATATTATACTTTTAAAGACTGAAATTAGTAGAAAAGAATTTACTAAAGAAAGTTCACAAAAAAAGTAAGATTATCATATCCTGATGGAGTTATTAATTTTTTATCTTGAATTGGGTATATTCAAGGATAACACTTTTTACTTTGGCCAACATTTATGAAGAATGACACTAATTCATGAGGTGCAGGATATGTTTTTTTTTTATCATATTTGTTTTGTTGATTAGACCTTGACGTCACCTGTCTCAGAATCGATATTCCGAACATGTGTTTCAACTTTAACTTTTCTCCAAAAGAGAAAAAAAATAGAATCTTGCAACTTTGGTTCATGTGCTTCGTAAATCACTGGTTTATGTGTTTTGTCTTTTGTTGAGATTTTTTCAGATAATTAATTTGATTTTCATGCTACCTGTTGCAGGGTGGTCTCTTTACCCTCCAATCTGGATTTCATGATCTTCAATCATCGTGGAAGAGCATTCCCTTCAGAATCCGATTTGAAGTTGAATTGAAAAAAACACTTGTTGTCTTGTATTTTCGATCAACCAGATGTTTTTTTGTTTTTTTTACTTTTTTCCCTTCTTCCTTTGAACTAACTACCAATTAGAATGAAGTAATTTGGGTTTGTAATGACTTCGGCATTTATTAGGATTTAGGTCACATGATTGCGGAATTTTGTGCCAGAGGACATGATTTAGGACTTTACCTTTTGTTGTTACACGGTTTGTTGAGCATGTTATGTATTTTTCAATTACTACCATCCTTTTTATTTTTTGGTACATCATCAAGGCAATGTTTGTTTGCAAGGTTTATAATTCCGGAATTATAATTCAAGACTATTAATCCTAGGATTAAATAGTCCTAGTCACATGTTTATTTTTTATGGGATTATTCATGGGATAACTTAAAATAATTCTACGTTATGTTTGTTTTTTCGAGGATTAATTAAAGGATTAGATTAAAAAATATTGTTTGGACTATTATACCCTTATCAATAATAATATATTTTAAATTTATTTATACATCAAAAAATAATTAAAAACTTTTAAATAATAATTATATTATTCAATAAATATTAATTTTTTTGTGAGGGGGGGCGGGGGTGGGTGGGGTGGGGTGGAAGTGTATACATAATCAGTAAATAATATTTTTTCGAGGGGGGAGTGGGGTGGGGATTGGGAGTGGGGAAGGGTGGAACGGGGCGGGGTCGGAGTGTATACATAATTAGTAAATATTATTTTTTAATTTTTTGTGGGGCAGGGTGGGGGGGGGGGGGTTGGGGTGGGATAGAGTGGGGTGTATATATAATCAGTAAATATTATTTTTTAAATTTTTGTGGGGTGGGGGGGGGGGGGGGGGTGGGGGTGGGAGTGGGGTAGCGTGGGTAGGGTGGGGTGTATATATAATCAGTAAATATATATTTTTATTTTTTGTTGGGTGGCGTGGGGTGAGGGTGGAGTGGGGTGTATATATAATCAATAAATATTTTTTTTTTAATTTTTGTGGGGTGGGGTGGGGTGGGGTGGGGTGAGGTGGGGTGTATACATAATCATTAAATATTATTTTGAAAAAATAGATCGACTGATATATGAAAAGGATATAATAGGATATTAAGAAAAGGTTTAGGGATAATTTTGTCTAGCAATTTTTAATCTCAAATAGTAGTGATTATAATACTAGGTAGAAGATGATATTAAATAATCTCACATCCTAAGCTCTCTTTTATAATTCCAGGACTAATAGTCCCTAGCTCAAATTTAAAAACAAACAAGTCATTTGAGATTAATAATCCTATTTAAGTGTAATATTTGCAAACAAACATATTCTGGGTAACAATATAGGGCTGGGCTAGCCGTAGCAAAGCCACTCAACTCCTACAGAATCAGCTAAGAGAAGACTACATAGACCCCTAGGTAGATCCTACACAGACAAACTGCTACAATTAAGGGCTCCTTCTTTAGCGAGAAAGTCAGCACAATAGTCCCCCACTTGAAGGGTTTCAAATTTCAAATAGTATTATACGGGTATTTGGCATGTGATATTCTTGATGTTAATTGGTGAGGTTTAGGGAGTTATACTCTATATGTAGGCATTTCTGTGCTCCCTCTCAACTACCAACATGAAATTTGTAAAAGTATTGGCATGTTTTCAGTGTATAGGACTCCAATGCCAAGAGATTAACTTAAAAAGAGTTTTTTTCTCATGTCCCAAAAAAAAAATTAAAAAGGGAAAACATAAAAATACTATTAGTTCTAAAAGTGGATTTTTAAAATTGTTTTTGTTGAGACTTTGGCTTAAAAAGAAAAATCAAGAGCAAAAGCAAATTTACTCGATCTTCCTCATGCTGTTCTTTGGTCGTTTAGGAGTTCAGGAGAGAATAAAAAAAAAATTGAACACTGTTTCTAATCAATTGTTTTGTTATTGAGGTTTAAATAAATAAAAAAAAAGGAGGAGAAATGAACGGAAGCTTTATCAGTTTTATTGCCAAAAAAAAGAGACAAAATTGGACTGAAAATTATGTAACATGCACAAATCTTTTATAATTCCTATTATGTTATTGGCGAAATTTGATCCGAACTTTAATTTAGAGGTGATTGTAAAGCTACCCAAAAGGTAACTGGGGTCGTTCTTAGAGCGGAGAGCCGGTAGTTTTGTACTTTTGAGCAAACTAAGATTACTTATATTGCGTTATATAAGGAGCCAAATGTTATGAGTGAACCACGTAGATTTTGTGTCTTGTGTGATTGTGTTTTCTTATTTTTTTTTCTTTACTATTAATTTCGCTACGTTGTTATACATATTGTACTCTCTACATTACAAACACGGTAAACTAATATGATGGTAAATAATTAATTTAAATATAAAAATTTAGTTTTGTTTCCTTTTTCCTTCATGAAAGTAAATGTACACTTTTTTTTTTTTATTATAAATTAAAATTTTCTATGCTTTTGTTTTCCGCATGAAACTCAATCTTATATATAAAGTTTACATATTTTAAGCACAATTTGTTTAATAAAAATCCTAATTTAGTAATATGATATGATAATAGAAATTCTGAAAATAATTTTTTTTCTTGGTGGGAGAAAGCCTTAGATCCTAATTTTTATGTGTAAATAATTTTTCTCACTTATTTCCTAACTATTTTTTAATTATTATTAATATTATTACTATCATAATAATTAAATAAATAAAAGTTATCTTAAATTGAGTAACGCTACTAATTAAATAAAGTTAAACAACTAGATGTTTAGTTATTTATCAAGTGGGGGTAATTTATCAATATTAACTTTTAAAATGTTAATTTGTGATATTTTTAAATTTAAATTTAATATGATTCATTTAAATTTTGAAAATAATAAATTTTATAATTATATTGACATAAATTAAATAAATTTATATCAGTTTTAAATTTGAATACATTTGAAATTAATTTTTTAAAAATAAGTCAATATTAAGTTTTTAATTTGAAAATGAAGTAATAAAAAAATGTCAAGATGTGTATGAATATTGATGAGTTGTCCACTTAAACGAGGGTGCGAAATATCATTTTGTATATAGAAAACGATATTTTGACTCCCTCACACTGTGAAGTAAAATCCTATATAGGAATTAAAATAGATAGTGAAATAAGAATAAAAAAACTGTTGGATAATGATTTGTTGATGAATTCTTCAAAATCAGGGATTGAGAGTTGATTAAGGAAGAAACTCTTGTTAATGTTCTAATCTTTTTTATTTGAAAGTAGGCTTTGCTTCCCTACAATTGATGTTCATTAAATTTAGGCTTAGAGCTATATATATTCATTAATGATAGCCAGATCCATGGAGGACCACTCAGTGATACACTCCCTCCTAAGCGTTTTACAAACTTATTTTGAACAATTTATTTTGGCTAATATAAATAAAGAGAAAATCATCTTCTTACCTTAAATCCCCATTAAGAAAATCATTGCTCTATTTGATTTTAGACTCATTGAATACATTCATAAATGTTACTCCCTCCGTCCCAAAATAACTGCTCAGTTTTGATTTTTTTTGTCAAATTGATTATTTTTAAAATTAATAATTAAGCATGTATAAATATATTTTTAACATTATAAAAATTGGTATTAGTAGTAAATTGTATATACTTTTTTTTGTTATAACCTCTGCACCTATATTGTGGCAAAAATGGTATAAAAAATAGTTTTAAAAAATAGTCAATTTGACTTTAAAAAATCAAAACTAAACAGTTATTTTGGTACGGAGAAAGTAGCAAGCAATATTAATCCGAAAAGGCTAACCTAATTTAAGACCTCTCTTTCCCCATATGCATGCACCATTCCAATCTCCTTAATTAGGTTCATGAACTCCCAATTTCATGATATCATTCCAAGTACTACTATATATATTGAATGAAATTTCCTCATCACTGCCTATATATATATGAAGCGTCACTTTCTCAGCTATTAATTCTCCAGACCAGACCAGACAAGTTTTCTATGGCTGGCTGTTGCCTAGCCACGGCCACCAAAAAATTGTGGCCGTACCACTTGCATTTTATAGACAGCACTCCTCCCAACACAAACTCAATTCCCTCTGAAAAGGGTAACCTCCCTCCGAATGGAAAACAAGTTCTTTTAACTAAAATTTCAATGGAGCCCTGAAATTCCAATAAGCACAAGTTCGTGAATAGAAATTTGGCTGAAATTATATTATAAGTGGTGTCAGTGTCCAGTGCTGCTTAATTTCTATTTTATACGGTTTTTTAACAACAAAACAAGTAGTTTCTGAAGAGAACAAATTGGATAAAAATGTGCAAGCAGACATATTATCTTATCAGCCAAAACTCTTAATTCACTCGTTCGTTAAGTTCCTTTAACGGGAGGCCAAGTTGGTTGGATAACCTTAAAAGCGACTTCTCAGAGATGATATGATAATAAAATCTGAAACATTCAAGACACACACCCGCACTATATATATGGGATTGCATCCACAACAACGGTTGTTGGGAGCAATCACTTTATCCCACTTCTTGTAGGAGCTTTTGACTCAATTTATCTCTCACGTTCAGTGGATCCTATTATAATAATGATTCCCAAACCCCATATAAAGTGGTTGCTCCCAGCAACCGATTGCTGTGGATACAACCCCTATATATATATATATATATATATATATATATATATATAACCAAAATTAATCCAACGGAAGCTCCCCCATTACAAACAACATTTTGAATTTCTTGAGAAAAATTAAAGGATCGATCCTCATCCAAAAGTCTAAAATGAGATGCAGGAAGACAAGGTCCTTGATAATTAGGAGGATTAAGCATGAAGTGAAGAAATTCCGACTAGGGTTTCTCTACCAAAGCCTTGGAAAAGCCAAAATTAGCAACAGCAGCCTCGTAGACGCGGAGGAAAATCTCAAGGAAGGGTATTTCTCTGTGCTCACCATAGAGCCGAAGAAATTCCAAGTTGAATTATATTATCTAAGACATCCTCCATTTGTAAAGCTTCTGGAAGAGGCAGCACAAGAATTTGGATTTGATCAACCAGGGGTCCTGCTCATACCGTGTGAAGCAACTGAGCTCCAAAGAATTCTTTCGTGACCACAAATAATAAACATGCATGCATATCGAAGCTGATTGATCAGACCCATGCATGCTCAACTGTACGTATAGAGTAATTTGTTCATCTCCGGAGGTCAGTACAACTGAACAGTCGTCTAGATATAGCTTTTGTGATTGAAGCGCGAGCTCAAACATATATGAAACTTTAAAACTGCTTTTAGCTAGGCAACTTCATGTCCTCTTAACATATATATACTGTTATGTTAATTAAAAGGGGATGAGGATGCAAGTAATTAATATATATATATATATATATATATATCCATTAAAGTTATGTGTAACAACCTATTCTAAACCTAATTGATGATCCCGGCCAAGAAGAAAAAAAGATGCAGCTTAAACTATACGTTCAGTGCATCATGCAATCAATGCACCGTCCTTGACTAACTCATATGTGTTTCAAATTTCTCAAACTACGTACAAGCATACTTGTAATAAAAGTACTGATCATGCAACTTAAAACTATCTTGATAACAAGGACAATATATCACCTTAATTTATCCATATGGCTATGGAGACGAATCAAGATATATAAAAGAGAGAGAAACCCCACTGATTTTTAATGTAATAAGTTATGCCACACCTGTCCTGCCATCATTAATAAATAACAAAAATAGAAAATTAATTTCAGACTAACAGTATTGCCATAACTTGGACTTGGATATCAAGCATATATAGTGTCATTTTTAGACAAAACTGTATGGTGGATAATGACAAACTGATGAACACCAAGGACATTGTGACAAAGAATGCCCCAAAAGGGCATCTATAGACTATAAACACACTTTCATAATTTATGGTTTTATTTGTACCTAATTAAAACTAGTTAACAGCATTATATATTCAAATGTTTCTGGAAGCTCTAACCTATCAAATGTTAAGTGGTTGTCTCAGTGTAACATGCAGTTTGTCTACTATCTCATAATTAATGAGAAATTATGTGTATATATTGATATTGATGTACAAATATAAGGGCCAATAATAATAAAAAAAAAAACTTCAATTAACAACTGAGAATTATAAAACCTACACAACTCATCAAGAATATAATCTTTTTCGGATTTGCTTTTGTTCAATTAAATTTCCATTTGGAAACTAGCTATTTATTGCCTTCGAGCACCTAATAACTAATATCTTGCCCATTAATTATATACTGGATGGATTGCAACCTAGAAGTGCCATGTGGCCGTTAACTTGCCATATGATATGACACATCTAACGTGGAAATGACCCATCCAAGACTTGAAAATTTCGCCTCCCTTGATTTGACCCAAAACTTCATAACCCCCAAACATTGACATCCACAAATTATAAATCACATAAAAACTATCACATAACTCTCATATATACACACATACATATTTCGGGTCCTCGCCTGATATTATGTGATAGTAGCATTATTTCAAATTATATTATAACTTACCCCAAATTTTTAAAAAGTTCAAAATTGCTATTGACCCGTGACATCATAATTATTTCCCACAGATATACTCCCTCCCTCCCCCCCTCCCCCCCTCCCCCCCCTCCCCCCTCCCCCCTCTCAAAAATGACTTGGTTCAACTTCTCAGTTCAAATTGATCATTTTTGTAATCAAAATTTATAATATTTTCTTTTAAATAGGTGCAATAACTATAGCCATAAGAAACTGCATCGAATTTTCAAGAGTTTGAAAATATAAATAATATGCTTAATTTTTAATTTTAAAATTGCGCAATTTAACCAAAAAAGTCAATCTTAAGCCATTTTTTGAGGGACGGAGTGAGTATATTAAAATTAATACTTATACAAAATATTGAAATACTCACGTGAATGTCTTAAAAAAAACAATAACAAGTGATTTTTACTCATACAACTACTGATCTACAAAAAAAAAATTCCTAGAAGTCATTGATTAGTTTGTCGCTGGAAGGAAAAATTCAATAAATCAATCACTTGTTGACCTTGCATGATTTCCAAAGCAGTAGCAAACTTTAACCCAAAAGCCCCCAATATCCTTATCTATTAACAATGAATTAAAGAAAAACAAACAAAATAAAGAATTGTAGCCTTCTGGTGAACCATAACACAATTTTTCAATGGACTATAAATCCATTATATTCTCTTGATTTTTTCAGGGGGAAGTAAGATCCCCATTCCAATGAACATGAATGAATGTGGCAGTTAAACCCTAAAATGGAAAATGGAATTATTTGAAACTATGCTATAGAACCAACCTTTCGTACTAGGCTACATTAATGTCACGAATCCTTCTAATATGTTAAGAGGCATTCCTCACTCCACACCTTACCAACGATTCCCATAATTCCATTTATGTGATTTCCTCAATGGACCATTTATACCTAGAGAACTCAAGTTATGACCCACTCACAACAATACTCCTGCTATACATTGTGGAAATTTTCAACCGAATTATAATTGTAACGTATATGAGATATGTAAGAATTAAAAAGGGTCACACTTCAATTTATTCTATCTTATCGTATATACTTCTACGTTAGTTGCAATTCAATTTCGTCAAATATTTATCGACATGTATATTATTTTTCTTGCGAAAGTTTTCAACCCAATTATGATGTGCACACATGAGATAATTAAAAATTAAGAATGATTCCATTTTAATTTATTTTATTATATATCATATATTTTTACGTCGGTGACAATCTCACTTTGTTAAATATTTGTGACATCTATATATATCATTTTTCTCTCGCTAAGATGAAACAAACAGCCCAAAACTTTACAATCCGCAAGCCCAAGAAAGAAGCGAATAAGTAGAGAGCGAGAGGAAATTTCTGCTGTCTGAAATAGAGTGAAAGCTAGATGGAGATGTACTTCGGAAACGCTTACAGAGGGGACCCGGGCGTACCACATGCCGACCCGGAACGATTCATGAACATATGGATAGGATCCGCTGCCTTCTCTGCCTTCACTTTTATATATCAGTCCTTACATGTGGCAACTCTCTAATCAATTCAAGTAAAAATTCTCTTGAATTTTGTTTTTCTGCAGTTCAGTATTTTTCAATTAACCTTGGAACTGATCATTTACTATGGATCATGGCAGTGGCTCCCAATTTCGCAGTGGTCAATATTACAAATGACGGATTTTATGCCTTGACACTATACAAAGCTGTATATTGTGGTTATGATTTATTAGGATATTGTTTCTTCATTCTCTTACCTAGAGCTGTAATGAAGAAGACATCTGCAAAATACAAATCCATTACACGGGCATAGAATGGCAATGTATTTATGTCGATTTGTTACATCACATTTTCATATGTGCATTGACAAACATATATGAGTCTCCCTACTTGTTCTCAAGTTTAAGTTGCTCTCTGAATTTGTGTTTAGAGTGGTGGATTAGTATGAATTTGTGGTTGGCTGGTTGCTAGTTTCCATGTTCCTATGATATTTCGCGTTCTGGTGACCTTTGTTTGTGGTCAGTGGTTTGAACCAATGCTTTTTTTTTTCTTCTCTTTTTGCTGGATCTTCCTGCACATTTTAAGTTGATTTCTGAGAGTGATGATCTTTGTGGTTGAAGGGCGCCGACCAGCTGATATGTTTTTCTGTTTGACCTGACAGTTTAATTGCTCTAGTTTGTAGTTGTTTATTGTTTTATATTCATAGATTTGTTAGTCTACATTTGTCTGTCTTAAAATCTAAAATACTTGAATATGCGGTTGGCATGACAAAGCAATGCAATTTGAGCAGTATCACTGGAAGAAAGCATTGGAGAAGAAGCTGCCATATCAATTCAAGGTAATAAAAGCAACATATCTACATCTGATTCTCATTCTGTGCTATGTATACATACCAATTAGTGTTTGAAGGCAACTGATGCCATTTTTACTTATTAATTTTATAGTTATTGCCATGATATAGTTTCTATTTTTCGTCACAATTTAATATTTGTTACAGTGGAATCAGTACATGGATAAAGACACACGGGAATCGTACTACTACAATTAGCCTGTTTGAAGGCGCATGATTCGGGCTTTTGTTATGATTCATGGGATAGGTGAGACTTTCATAGCTTGAACCAATGCTTTCCTCTCTAGTCCTTGTTTATCTAAAAACAGTTTCTGTTTTGTGTCTCGGTAATGCCATTGCCCTGCATGACATATAGCTCCAAATTTAAATGACTAATTCATTTATGTTTTGGTTCAAGTGAAGATTCAAATTATTATGTTGTGGGATGTAAATGGTGCCCAGCACTACAAAGATGTGAGGCATTATTGCTTTTACCATGTTTTTTGCTATTTTGTAAATGCGAAAGTCGAACTGAATACTTCTAATGCAATTGCAGAATCAGGAACTTTTGTTGCTAGTTTCCTGCTTCCGTGAAGCGGGGTATAGGTGCCGAAGGGTTAACAGTATGGCACCATTATTTGCCATACTGTTAACCCTAGTGTTACTTAGGGCCAAAACATCATCACAAAAATTGCCTCATTTAACTTAAACAAAAGGTTTTATTATAGGTAGAAAAGATGGATAAATGATATTTCCATAGCCAAAAACAAACATTTCACCGCAAATTGTGCATTATGGAATTGTATCATTTATACCATGTTGTTACGATATAGGCTCAAACCCTTTTTTTCTCCTGAAAAGTTAGCTATCTAAGAGGGACGTTTAAGCTTATATTAACCTGATATTGATATCCCATACTACTAACGTGGGTTCTGCCCCTATATGACAAGTTCACATTAGTATTCATAACATTCCACCACGCTTTCTTACCGACGTTCACGACGGCTTCACTTTAACGACACTGACCCGATGCCCTTTGCATCTATCAGTATTTTAATTTGACCTCTAAGTAGGCCTAGGTAGCCCTTTTCGCTTAGTAGTTTTACGGATCGTCTGTTTTGATACCAAATGTTACGATATAGGCTCAAAACTCTATTTCCACGACACTAAATATAGTCCATGAGATAGTCGAATGATGCAGATGCTCTAAAATCCTAAAACAAGAGAGATCTAGAAATTAAACCCATTTCTTCAAAAGATCAGCAAAGGCATTAATTTTCTACAACTCTTTAAGCAACCATCTATATTAATTGACATTCGTAGTTTAATACTACGGAACTTAGAAAAAACTAAAAAAAATGAATTTGACATCCGCGGTTTAATAATACGGATGAAACTTATTTAAAAACGGCATTGTTGATTCTCAATTGGTCATACCTTGAGTCCACAGTTTAATACTGCAAACGGAGGTTTGTACAAAGAGTGGTATTTTGAACATCTGTTTCGTCCGCGGTATTAAACTGCGAAAAATTGAAAATTAGCTGTGAACGGGGCTCTATTTAACCGTTCGATCAACGGATGGACGATCACGATCTGTTGTAAAGATAATCTTAATTTGACAATGTTAGTTACGGATCAGTCTCCTATATCTATAATATAAAACAGAGCGACTTTAACATCCAACGGTTAAGATCTTTCAAATTTGAATTGAATGGCCGATGTGAATTCTTTTCCCACTTTAATTTCCTTAATGATTCCCCAGCAAAACAAGTCACACTCTCAAAACTCTCTCAAGTCAACCCCAAAAACTCACGCTCTCAAAACTCTCTCAAGTCTCAGAAAATCTCTTTCAACTCCCTAAATCTGTCATACCAAGCCCTAAAAAATCTCTACACAATTGATCAAACTCACCTCCTACTCAGTCCGCCGATCTCTTGTGTTCAAGCCTTCTGGAGACAACTGCAGTAGTTTCGACGGATTCGTCCAGAAGATCGGCTCCAGCATCTAAAAATCGAGAATCGAACTATATTTGCAAAGCCCATAGCTCGAGAACAATTGAAGAGAAGAGAAGAGAAAAGAAGAGAAGAATGGTCCCAAGTTCAGTTTCAATAATATCTTCAACATCTTAATTTCCTAATTCTTCCAATTTTTCAAACTCCTCCGATTCACCTTCCTTCGTCTCCACTTCCCCTTCAATCAGACTTCCTAATCTCTTCAACCTATCCAGACGAAACCCCCAGCTCACTTTCACTCCATTATCATCGAATTAGGAACCGTAAATCAGCTGTTTTCAACCAATCCACCACCGATGGCTCTGCGGCTGACCAATTTCTGGAGAACTATTCAATTACGGATTTCATGAGGTTCAAAAATGGCTCCGGTAATACCGAATTGCAGAATGCTGTTGTTAGCTACCGTAAAAAGTTCCCTTGGTCTCTTCTTCAGCCATTCCTTCAGGTGATTTTTATTTATTTCTTTTTATACCTATATCTGTTCATCAATATGTCTATTTCAGCTCTATTATCTGTTAACATGTTTTTATTGATTCGTTTTCTAATAAAATTGTGCAGGTTGATTTAGTCTCCACAATTCACATTGCAGATAAGGAGTAAGTTTACCATTATAAATTGTTTTCAACTTGTAATTTGGAATTAAATGAGAAATTACTGTTTCTTTGTTCTTTTATAATTCAGTATATGGTGGTATATAAAAATAGTTTTATTTTAATACCCGGAGCTCTTTTATGTTTCAATATGTGGTATATATATATATATTTTTTTTGTTTCCTAGAGGAATTTAAGGATATCTGCTAACTGAAAATCACCCATTTTAAGGTATGTCATATCCTAGAATATAAATGATTTTATGAGAAAAACTGGGTGTAAATGGGCTACAATTATAAAAATTAGTAAATGGTTGTGTGTGGTCAATTAAACAAATGACATTTCACCAACTTATTTCCATAGGGAAAAGGAAATAAGACCATAGCATCTTTTTGATTTTGTATTTCGTTCATGTCTGTGAGAAAGAAGAAAATGAGAAGCTAGACTGCATGTTTCATAAGGGGAAAATAAAATTTATTATAGCCGTGTTCAATTCACAAAACACAGCCCATCAATGTGATTTTCATTTACCTTATAATCCTTGAAGTTTTAAATGGTTGAAAGTTCTAATTTCTTGGTTGTTTGCTTGTGAAAATCTTTTAAGACCATGTTGAGCCGCTTCAAACACTTTAATGATGAAGTAGTGGTTGGGGAGAAAGAACATCTGATGGAGGCTTTTGGTTGTTACACAAATAAAATATATCATCTGTATTGATTTTATAGTAACAGGAAGCAAATGGGTGTTCTGGTGTGTATTTTCATGAGCCTTCTGTGTGGGAAAGGAGGGGGTGGGGGACAACACAATAATCAAAGTGTCAATCAGCCATCAGGTCATGCGGTTTAAGTAGAAACACACAAAAGTAAACATGTAATCTGTGTCATGCTTTAGGCATGTATAGTTTCTTCATTAGATGAGCATAGACGAGTATTAAACTTGTAATTGTAAAAATCTTACTTATACTATGGTTTCAATCGGACTATTTGTTTCTTGAATTTCTGTATCCTATGCAATATTTTTTGTATCCTATCCCAATCCGTTGCGATTCAATCCATATTCTGTTGTAAAGTGAGTGAAATTTACTTTATCCGTTCTGCAAACTGGCATTTGACTACATTTGTTGCTTGTGATTTTGAATAATTCAGATTTATGCTTTCTGGTGTCCTTTTGATTTCATACAGTACTTTGTTGATGTTGATGATACTGTAGGTTAGTTTGTCTCTTACTTACTCCGCTCCTCAAATATATACCCCATAAGATTTTGTCTCTTGACTTTGATTTAACTTCATTATTCACCTTTCACTCATTCTCTCTGATTCTCTGTGTATATTCCAACAACCTTAGGTGGCTTCACCAACAAATAAAAGAAGTTATTTGTACTTAAAACAATAGCTGTACAGATTACAGATTTATTGGAAGAAAGCAAAAGTAATTATAAACTTAAGAAATACAAATTTAAGATTCACAACTGTATGTTGCCTACTAGATTTCGTTATTATTTAGCCACAAAATATTTTTGTCTCTTACTAATTAGAATTCACGAGGTGTGAGAATTTGTGGTAGAAAGTTCAGTCATATATGCCAGTTTCTACAATCCATATAATGGTCTTTTATTCCCTTTCTTTTGCAGCCAAGCAATGGAAAAGGATGATCACTAAGGTCACATTTGTTGTACAAGGCTTTACGAGAAAACCTCCAAAGTATGAACGTTTCATCCGTTCTATTGGGTTGCGTTTCACCAAAGCCCATGTTACACACCCTGAACTTAAATGCACTTTCAATCATGAGATGATTGGAGTGAAGAAAAATCTGAATGGTCCAATGTATACATCTCTTGGTGTTGTGACCAAAGGAACCATCATTGAGGTAATCATTGTTTTTCTTGATTGTCTAATAAAAATATTTGACCTGGTTTTACTAAATCTTCTCATATTCTGAAGTCTGAACCTTCAGGTGAATGTTAGCGAACTAGGTCTGGTCACACCTGCTGGAAAAGTTGTATGGGGTAAAGATATATTTGTTGCTTTTGCCTATTGCATCAACATTGTCCGATCCGACTTTCTGTGGTTTATTGGTATTCTTATATATGTTTTGAAATGGGTCAATGCAGGGAAGTATGCTTAACATATGCATATCGTTCATTATAGTTTCATCTTCTCTGCTCTCATCCAGCACAAAGTTATAAAAACTTATATTGGCAAATTAATCTTTTCTATTTTTACTTCAAGTATCCTTTGTATTCACCCTTGCATATCTAATCGAAAGCAGTTTATATTAACTTCAACGCACAGGGCAATCACATTTTTTACCATTTGTACTGGGCTTCATTTTTGGGTCATCAACAAGCAGCCAGGTTGGGGTTCCTCGAGATAACAATTAGAGGTAACAATTTTAAACTACTTAGGAGTTACAATTCACACAATTACTTCATTATTTTATTTTGTTACTTCTGAATTATATTGGGTGTGTGTTATCCCAAGGTTGTGTTTACTTTGAATTAGTTAGGTTTGACTTGATACAACAAAAAGGGGTAAGTTCAGGGGAATATTGGCAGTCGCCCACAACATGTTTGATAATTGGCCTGAGCCAACTGTTGTAAATAGTCCATTATTTATATTGTAATTCAGAAGAATGTCAAATTATTTATCTTCCACCTTCAAATTTATGAGTAACCATGTTCAAATTAGTTCCATCCCAGGAAAGAAAAATAATTACTTATTTTTATTATGATATCTCAATGCTATTTTTTTATATTATTTTTTTTTATTTTGCTTTGGTTTTATTGTACTCTCTCTTTTGGTTTTGTTAACAGGGCCTATGTTGTTGGTTATATTAGTTCAAATTATATTTCTACTCCTTTTCTCCCTATTCTCTATCCCGTCTCTTTTTCCCCAATTTTCACAAATAATCTTGGCACTCCGTTTTGTTCCTCTTGCCGGCGAGCAGCGCAGACCTTCATTTATCTTCTTTTTTCTTTATCTGTTCAATTTTTGGAGGTTGGTTGAAGCTTTGGGTCAGCCTGTATAATCGATAAACGATTCTTGGTCTCTTGGCTCCTCCCCATGTTAATGAAATTCCACCTTTTCACTTTTTGATTGCTCTGTTTCTGTTCATTTTTATGATATTTATTCAGCTTTATGTGTTCATTTGTGTGTGGATTTGTATATCTGAACACAATTTGAAATATTTTTTTGGTCCGAACAGTACTTGCTTTATTACCTGCTAGAACCTATTTTATGCTTCTTTTGTAGAACCTATTTTATATAGCCTTTGATTAGCTGGAATGAGTTTTTGAAAGAAACCTACACCACATGAACTTTATGTCCAAACTCATGATTTGGTCCCATCCTAGCATACTAAATGTAAGATTGGGGTTTTTTCCTTCTAAATTCTAATTGTTTGTTGGGAGTTTATTTTAAAAATGAGAAATAACTTTGAATGCATATCTGTTTCATGCGCACTTTAACTTGAAATGTGAGCTAAAATAGATATCATTGAATGAAATAATTTCTTATGTATTGGTGAAACTACTTTTCATTTTGTTGTTGGTTCAATTGTATGTGTGTACTGCTATTTGGGATTAGAAGTCTTTGTCAATGACTGTCATTTTACTTAATTGACTATGGTTGGTGGTATGAAGGTTTGAAATTGATACTCTTTTCCTGTTCATTTCGATGCTGTCCAGAAGCACTCTATGTTTAGGGTTCAACTTTACCTAAAAAGAAGAATAACAATGTCTAGGTCTCTACCTTAAAGGTGTCAGATTTGTGTTTTATTTTATTTTTTGCACTTTTGCTTTTGTAATAGAGTAGTTGTAATCTTTTTGGTATCTTACACACATCACAAAAAATAAGGCTGCTGGAGGGCATCCATTGCTTCGAAATGTACAGTTAGATTAAGGAATATAATACGATAGATTACTGACTTTTGTCATTATCCGATGTTTCGAAAAATACCAAACTAAATGAGGCTGAGCTTGACTTTCTTTAAGGGTGCGTGGATGACACTTTTATAGAAAAGGAATGTTTGAAAAGGAATGCTTGAAGACTTTTTCTGTAGTTTTGTTTTCAAACAACCTCTTACCATGTATTGGGTCTAATTTTCTCTTAGGTCTAATTTTTTTTTTTTAAATTGTTCGGATTGAATTGTATGAATCAACTGAGTTGTGGTTTAAATTAAAATTATTTTTATCATGATTTTTTTATCAAGTGACTCAACCATTGGCATCAGTTAAATATTCTTATCTATTTCATCATAGCTTGAAACTTTAACTGAAGTTGTCGAATATTTAAAGTCTTTTTATAAAATAATCAATACAAAGAATATTTAAAGTCAACGAAAGCTTCAGTTTTTGAATGTTTGTGTTTAATTTGGGTGTTTTAAATTTGTTTTTTTTACAATGAGTGTTTAATTTGTGTTCTCACTCTATCTATCTGTCTCTTTCATAGCGGTAGCACACACACACACAACAACACACAAAACACACATTTGCACACGAATGTTAGGTTGTTTTTTTAATTGAGTTGTTTTCTCTCTTCAATATCATCCCCCACTTCAATGACCGAAAGCCTCCAAAACTCAAACCCTAATATTTTCGCCTCCGGACCAAGTCGCCCACCACGACGTCGTCACCAACGATTGGCTAAGAACTATATTCCTACCCTCAATGTATATTTAAATTAAGTTTCTGATTGTTTTTGTTTTCAAACAATAATCTCTTTAATTATTGAGGAATTGTTTCAGACTGTTTGAACCCAATTCTCTTCCCTCTCTCTAAATTCATACCTATCTGCCAGGTCGAGCATACCTTGATTTAACTTTTTATTGTTTTTCTTTTCATAATGTTATTCTTCTATTGATGGTTTGTTTCAGATTAATGGAACCGAATTCGGAGAGAACCAAAGTAAAACTCACACGTTTGATGAGGAATTATCAGGTAACTTTATATTAATTTTATCCCGTCAAGTTTGCCTCTGTATTTCATCAATTATGTATTAATTTTTGCTATATTCATCCGAAACTCATGGCATGTGTATTGTTCTCCAAACTGAAACTCTATTATTATAGATTATGCCAAATTTCCTTCTAATTTTGACATCATAAGTTAATCTTATCATGGTTATTTACATCTTTAAAAATTTTATTTGTTATCACGATTATCAGGGTTATTTGGATCTCATACTGTTTCGAAAAGTAAAAAAAAGAGAGTATGGATTCATTACATTTTGGTGAGGTGCATATCACATATTTGTTAAAATATCAGAGGAAGTGACAAGTTAATCTGTCACTTTAAAAAACTATGTACACCAGCTGTTATATGTTTAATTCTGTAGCTGAATTTTTTGAGCTATCATGTTATAAGTTTTAGTAATTGGTCTGATATGATATCTTTGTGAAAGAAATTATAGATTATTTTTCTTTTGGTATAATGTTATCATGTTTAACATTGAATATATGATCTTTCAGTAAGAATTTTCTATCAGGTCTTCAACAAGGAAGTTTTTTTTCATGCATGGAGTACCAATAAGCGAATGAAAGTACGACAAATTTAATTTAAAAGAAAGAGGTAAGCATTTCAATATTATGAAGTATGGAATTAGCAGCAACCAATTTTTATTATTATAGATTATCATGGAGCAAAGCTATTATTTAAGAGGAATTGTTACCAAGTCGATACGAATATATGTTGATGTAATAGTTTTTTGTGTTGGGTACTAGTTCTGTGAATTATATGGATCTCAATTCATTACTACAAATGTACAAGATTGATGATTACATTTATATTTAACTATTTTTATTGATCTCAATTCATTATAAAATGTATAAGGTTGATGCTTACAATATTTATATTCACATAACATAGTAATATAATGGCTATGACATAAAACGAAAGAGATGAGACGACTGAAGGGTAAAAGAGAAGCTTCGACCTTCAAACCCTAATCAACAAAATTAGGGAAAAGTCGTCCACTCACCGGACCCCCTCACGTGGATTTGTAACAGCAAATTGATAGCTAACTCTTCATCAATTATTACCACTATTACAAGAAAAAAGGTAAAACTAATCTCCCCTTTATTTATCTCTCTTCTTTTCTTTACTCTTAATTCAATCTCTTCCTCATTTTTAATTATCTCTTTGATTCTCATGAATCTAAATCAGTCTCTATATTTCCTTACAATATTGAGAGAGAATATATCTTCATCTGCTTATTTGTAGTTTTCTTGAAAATTTCGTCCAAATTTATTTACATATCTTTCTTCGGGAAGTAACCTTAATCTGGTTGAGTTTTTCATTACCAAAGTTAGTAAGTTAATAGAAGTAACAATGTTTATACTATAATTCTTAATTTTCTTTTCCTAATTTATCTTTGCGGCATTAAATATTTTTCTATCCCAAAATGAGTGAACAACAAAGTAGAGATGATCTTCAGATATATTGAATCAGTAACTGGATGATTGCTATAAATTTATCATTTTATTGAGTGAATAAATATATCATTTTATTAAAATATTACTATTTTTATGAGTTTATTTTTTAAGTGGCATAGTGCATCTCAAGTGTTTGATGAAATGAGGCTAAGTTTATTTTTCTAGGTTCGTATGGATCATGGGTTATGCTTATATGCTTTAGAAGATTGCTGTTTTGTCAATCTAGGATTTAAGTTTGCTGATTTTTGTTTTTGTTTCTTTGATCAAGAACTCCTTTAGATCATCCGTCTGAGTTTTCGTTGCTTGAGAAAGAGACTTTGACTTTGAGTTGATTATCATGAAGTGATCAAGAACCCAACGGACTTTGCTATAGTGAGGAAGAAGCTAGGGAATTAAAAATATTTGACCTTGGAACAATTTGAGGTAGGCGTTCATCTCTTTCCAATATATGAGTATCGATCCATTTTTATAATCCTGTCATATAGCTTTAAATTGTTTAAGGAATGTATGGAAAGTAGATTAGGTAATAGTTATTCTCTTTAAATGAGTTTGAATATTAAAGTATACATTGAAGGATACTTGATGTGTATTTCGAAGTTATTTCTTTATTTTTTGCATATGTATTTTTTGTGTTCCGTCTTTTGTAAAGTTAACTAATTATACATGGTTATGATAATTTTGGGTTTGGAATGATATATGGTTGATGATTGTAAGTTTTGTATACAGGTTTAGATTTTTTTGGATATTTATTTTTAAAAAAATTCTGCCAAAATTTCTTGAAATTAGTAGCGACTAGCTTGATGTTTTGGTGGTTGGATATGTATTGATGATTGAGTATGTATTAATTATTGTAGTGGTATGGTGAATTATGATAATTTTTATGTCTGATTGTAAGTTATTTTATGTTGCAAAGAGTCATTAGGTAATGCAATATTTTTTGATGTTTAATCTAATTTTTCGTTACGCCGTACCTTTAGACACGGACAATTATTAGTATAAAAAATGCATGATATATATATATATATCATGCATTTTTTTTGTGAAAAAATGCATCCAAATAGGATTTGACCAAATACAATAGCAATATTGAGCTTATCCAAATCCAATCCAAACTCATAAAGTCAACAAGAAAGGACGCTTGAATTAGATAGGCCCTCATTTTCAAATTACACATGCAACCTAGAACCTTCATACCCAATAAACTATTCATCAACTTCTCTTTTGGGGAACATTAAACATACTTCCTTTGACTAATAGAAACATTTTCTGGAAATATACACAAAAAGTTATGTCAGTTTTTCACATCCGTAATTATCAAATGTGACAAATTGGTTTTGATCATCATGATAAATTGGTATATGTAATCTATTTTCTCTACAAAGTGAAGTGATCAATGCGTACTAGTACTGCAGTATGCATATAGGCATTTATACTAGTATTGTTAGAAACTTTGAAATATATATCTGTATATATTACTATAAAAGTCTCGAAGGAGGCTTCCTACACAAGTTTGCTATAATTAAGTCGTACTTTTTTATTTATTCTTTCGCCCTTACAACTTTAAATATATTATTATTTTTTAATATTAATTTTTATATTTTTCTATGGGTCCTCTTAACATGTGCCCTAAGGGCACATGCTAAGCACACAGTTCAAGAGAATATTCTCTTGAACTGTGTGCATATTCCCTTGATTTCTGTATTTGCACAAAGTTCAAGGGAATATGCACACAATTCAAGAGAATATTCCCTTAAATTATGTGCTTAGCATGTGCCCTAAGGGCACATTTTAAGAAATTCCTTTTTCTATTTACTCATCTTAATTTTATAAATTTTTTATTTTATCTCCATATAATTTAAGCATGTAACGCGTGTAGGGCAACGACAACTGTATATAAAATGTGTGAAATTATAATTTAATATTTCTTAAAATAACTATACATGGGAAAATGGTGGGGAGCAAATTCAAAGTCCAGCAAAGCGCCATACGTGCATGACGTGGAATTGGGTCCCCTCAACAGTATACCACTAACCGCCTTCTTGCTCATGATTCAAATTACATTCCACAGATTCCCTAACCCAAAACCCATTATTTCTTACCCCCATTAAAATATATATTTATAGAAACAACCCCAAACAGATGTGACAAATATCAACCAACACCCATATAGTATATATATAATAATTTATAACATGTATATGTATACATGTGCCTCATTTCATCATGCATCACACATGCCATGCCAATCCGAGTATGTACATCACACATGATAGATATTATTATTATTATTATTATTATTATTAGATAGTTCCATAAAACAGGGGAATTCGCATAGTCAGGGCTGAGTCAGACATTGGAAGGTCAATCTCGTGACTCACCCCTCTCTTCTTCGCGTGGTTATGTCCCCAGTCCCATAGTGATGCTGATGTATACCATTCTCAATTAAACTCATTCATTATCCTCTCTCTGTATACTCTTTTCATCTACAAAAATAATTTCATTTAAGAAAAATGTATTAAAAATTAATAGTATAAAATCAATATTGGGGACTAAAATCAATTCAATTTTTTTAAAAATTTATGTAACATAATTATAAATATCTTAAAAAGACTATTAATTATAAAATTTATTATTCTTAAAAAACTAAGTAATTCGTATGGATTTTACATTTAAAAATGTCCGACTAATTTTAAAAGTCAAATTTATTCTCTACTATTGAAACCACTAGAGCATATCTTTTCATCTACTTATTAAAGTCATGCCACAAAATTAATTATACTGATTGGACCACACTAACTAGTACAAATCCTTTTCTTTCTTTTTTTAATTTGTACTGCACATGTCAATTTAGTCAAATACTACTCCTACTAGAGATAAATTCGTATTCATTCATGAAACCAGTGACTTTGAATTTTAGCACCTAATAATGAGTATGTCGAATCAATGGGATCAATTGTTGCCAAACTCTTGTCAAAAGGTAATTATGTGAATGAATGCATGGAGTCATTTGATTGGCTAAGCTTTTCCAAAGGTTTATTTACCATTAATTTACTGTACTATTTTGATTAAGAAATGACTTTCCCTTGTTTTTTTTACCCGTTGTGTTGAAAAATTAAAGTTTTAAGTCAAATCATTTGGATAACATTATGACTTGGAGACTATTTTCTGCTACAAGTCACATGTCCTTTTGATATAACGGTGAGATCTATCCTACTCTTTTATTTAAAAAAAATTATGTAAAAATATTAAAATTATATATAAAAATAATGATTTATTTTAACAATTCGTGCAAAGTACGAGTAGCTTTAAAAATGACAATTTAAATAAATTTTACATATAATATTTTTAAATGATATTTTAATTTATTTCAAATCAATGCCAAAATTTGGTGATTTGATAGTTTTAATTTTTTTTTATTTTTATCTTTACTTAATTCTTTGTGACGAATGATACATTATATCTTTAATAATAAATATGTATTAAATTTTTTTAAAAAAATATAATTTTTGAAACTTTGAGTTGACTTTTAAAAATATCAAAATTTATGACTAATTAGAAGATGACCATGAAAATCGACACAAAAAAAAAAAAAAAAAAAACCGAGTCACTAAAGTTGGATTAATAAGTTGACTTAAGACCAATCAAAGTGACACAGTACTTTTCTTGTTATATACTCTCTCTGTTTCAAATTAATTGCTCAGTTTTAATTTTTTTTAGTCAAATTGACTATTTTTAAAATTAATAATTAAGCATATATAAATATATTTTTAACATTATAAAAATTGGTATTAGTAGTAAATTGTATATACTTTTTTTTTTGTTATAATCTCTTCACCTATATTTTGGCAAAAATGGTACACAAAATAGTTTAAAAAATAGTCAATTTGACTTTAAAAAGTCAAAACTGAACCGTTAATTTGGGACGGAGGGAGTATTGTTTAAGAATATTATTTAATAATTAAAATTTGTATAAAATTTCGTCACTATCTTTTTATGATAAGTTTCAAACTATTAATACATTTTTTTTCCCTCAAAAAAATCTATTATTATAGAATAGAAGGGGTAATATTTTTTAAAAAATAAGTGTTAAATTGATGAAAGGGACTGAAGTCGAATACTGATTCTCATATGTTAAAAATGTAATTAAATTTGAACACATTTTCTTAGCAAATTGATAAAACTTGAGGGGAAAAATGGAGATGAGCTGGCTTTAAAACGACGTTGTTTTGTATAATTGAATACATTCCAACTTCTTATGTTATATATAAAATAGTATTTTTATAATTTTTCAAAATTATTTTTATTATATAAAGATATGTCATGCAAAAGCGCGAGGCAACCCAATAAAAATCTCAAGAGTAGAAAACTAACCTAAAGTATTATTTATATTTTTAAGCTATTTAAATTTTTTTTATCCAGCAAATACTGACTTGGCCTAAATTTTTAAGTCAAATTGGCGAATTTTAGAATTAAATTTTTATATTTAATTTACTTTTAAATAAAAGTAAATAAACTTATCTGAAGTAATTAACTTGGATAACACACAAGCTGACAAACATGTTGTCAAAATCTATACTCCCTCCGTTCTATAATAAGTGATTTATCACATAGAAGCATGTCTAAACAAGATAGCTGACAAATAGAATAGGTGGTTATGTTTTAATGCAAATAATTTTATGTAGTCTTTGGATGCGGGTTCATTCAGGTAGGTTGCTATTGCGCCTACCCAAGTTAATCCAATATCAGACTGCATTTTCACTAAAGAATATTTTTTGGACAAAATAGTTCTAGAGATTTAATAATCCCTCCATTACTACCAGTATGATGTGGATTCCCATAACTACTGAAAATAATTATGTCACGTTTGGCAATATTTGGATTTGGATCACAACAGATGCAGCCTTGTCATATAATATAATTACGCATTCAACTTTAGGTCTCTTAAACAAGTGGCGTATGTCATCATGGGAATTATTTAGCATGATGATCATAAAAAGGTTGATATAATTCAATTTTTTAAACACTAATTACAATTAGCGGTGCTGAGTAATTTGGATCTTTCAATTTGGAAACTTTCAGGTAGTTGAATAATATTGCATTCTTCATGCATATATATATTATTTTTTTTTATTATTTTATCTTTGAAATTTTTCATGGAGTTTTTCTAATGAAATGGCACACGCCCATTACCCTACTCGACTCTGATCAATGACGGACCACCCACCGACGATAACATGTCTTTTGCATATAGTTTTTGAAATTTGATTATGCTCTTTTTTATATATATTATATTTCTCTCCCCTTGGCTTCTATACAATATAATATCTTCTCAGAAAGAAACACATTTTATTTATAAATAAATAATTAAACTCACATAAATGATAATTAAACATGAAATCTAAATGTCATAATATTTCAATATTAATAATTAAGTACTTGAGACTTCATCCACCTCTCTCTCTCTCTCTCTCTCTCTCTCTCTCTCTCTCTCTCTCTCTCTCTCTATATATATATATATATATATATATATATATATACACACACACACACTTTTGTCATTTTGTGTGATTGTCAAACATACATCTAACATCGTTTTCGCACCCATGACAATCTACACATCACAATCGAACAGTTTAATAGGAAAAGGGAAAACATGATTTAAGCAAAAATAAGAAGGAAGAAAAGGTAAACAAAAAAAAACTGCTGGGAAAACATCGGAATTAAACATGCCCGGAAGGTGATGATGCATGCAAATACGTAAAATTGTTTACTATTATCCTAGAAAATGATGGGATTGGCTTTTTAGTTGTCCTTATTTTCAACCTACAGGAATTTAATTTCAAACATTTTCGTAACCATATACTCCTATACTACTATATGCCACTTATAATATATATAGTCTATATATAGACGGCATTCATGTATATATACGGCTACCGTTAAGAAATGGTCGCTACATACTCCTTCAATTATTTAATATAAGTCGTTTTAGAGTTGTACACACGTATTAAGAAAATAGTTGTATAGTATTAAATATAATATCAATTGTTTATATTATCCTTGTATTGAAATAAGATAATGTTATTTATTGGACAAAAAATAATGAGAGAATCAAAATTATATTTAATATTTGGGGTAATATATTAGAAACTAAACAATTAATGCTTACTTGAAATTTTTAAACGGCTTATATTAAAAAATAAAAACAATTCTCTAAAACGACTTATATAAAAAAACGAAGAGAGTATTACCTTAGGGCTCGAACCTTAACCGGTCCTCGAATCCTTTAAGGGCACCGAACCTACACAAGGGTCTCGAGTTTCTAAGAGAACCCGAACACTAGTTGGTGTGTCTCATATTTTTAACAAGCATGAAATGCATAAGAGTTTAGACTCCATTTCGATGGGACTCTTATTAATTTGAATCATCCATTTATATTTGGATTTATCAATAACGACTCCAGTTCAATAAGACGTGAAACCCTAACATACAGATATAAAATATCAGATATAAACACCGGCAAAGGGGGTGGATACCGGCGAGCAGGAGGCGGCGGTAGAAATGATGTGGAAAAGGATGTGGTATATACATTGAAAATTTCCGGCGAGCAAGGGCCGACCGCCACCCTCTTCCCTCTCTTCCCCCTCCCTCCGCCACTGGATATAAATATAAAGATGATCTCTGATATGCTTTTTTTACACACCTTTACATTCTCATACTATCAATCACCACAAACACTCAACCATTTTGAGAATGTAAAAGCGTGTGTAAAAAAAAAGCTAAATCTTTTTCGTGTCATGTGTGAGCTTCAAGGGTGTAGCTATATACGGGACTACGGTGGACTACAGCCCATCCCAAATTCTCAAAAAACTTGATTTTATAGTTTAATTTTAGTATAAATTATTCAGTTTTAAAAGTTAGCCCACCCCAAATTTAAATACTTAGCCCATATGTTGTTCTAGTAAAGTAGTAAATTTTTTTCTAACCCATCCCAAATCATAATCCTAGCTCCCCTTTGGTGAGCTCCAAGCTTTTATAAATTTACGTGCGACTCCATTAAACTTAATAATTTTTATGTTTTTTCAAGTTTAAATTGACTTTATTCTTCCCAGTTGTAGAAAAAATCATTTAATTTATACAAGAATTTTTCTTGGTGAGATTAACGGTAAATTGAATATGATTCTAATATAAATTTAATTAAATTTTAGTTTTATATATAAAATTTAAAACATGTTTTTTGTTTAAATTTAAGGCTTGACAACTCATGAAACATAGTTTATTGTTTATGTAAACCCAAGTACGTGACGTGCTAGAAGATCTACTACCTAAAGCCTTGTCCATGATCAAAATTAATTAATTAATTAATTTATATATCTCCATCCATGCAACTACATTAATTAATTATATTTTCATAATTGCGTGGGTTGAGCAAAGCATGAGCTATGTACCCGAACACATTATGATATTCTCTACTAAACTCAACTCCCCAACCCAATTATGTGTTCAAGTCTAGTGCCTATATATATATACTAGATTTTGGACCCGTGCCTCCGACACTGAAGAGTGAATGGGTTAGGACTGAAAAGAAGAAGGGAAGAAAGAATGGTGAGAGAGGCAGAGACTGATTAGATTAGATTAGATTTGAAGGATTAGATTTATCCGAAACTTTGGACGGTCTGAATGAAACCATAGCTTGAGCGAATTTTTTTTTTTCAAAATCATTTGTGTTTTGTACGGTAGATATATAATTTATATTTACAAACCTAACTTCTTGTAATATATATGTTTCGGGTGTTTGGCCTTGTTAACTCAATAGCTTGTCGAGTCTAATTAAAAGTAATGTTTGATTGCATCTTAATGCATCTTAATCGTTCACCTCTTAATGTATCTTAAGAGCCCACATTTTTGTATTAAGAGTCCACATCTTTGTATTAATAGATCCTCTAAATAGTTATGATACAAATATGAGTCTAAACTATTTAGAGGACGTCTTAATACAAAGATATGAGTTGTTAATATGCATTGTTAAGAGGTGGGTTGTTAAGATGCATTAAGATGTACTCGAATTCATTTATTAAATCAGAACATTAATATAAAGTATAAGACAAATAATACTCCCTCTGTTTGTTTAGAAATATAAAATTATTATTGACTTTTTAATTAAAAATTAAAATTGATATAAACTCAATATAATGATTTCTATTGTAAATATTTTAAAAAGTCATCCTAATTAATGAAAATTTTAAATTTATAAATATCTGAATTGAACTTTCAAAAGTTTTCAGAAGCATATATAGAGAATACTACTAAAAAAGAAGCATTTGCCTCCATTAATTATACTAACTAGCTACTCCCATCCATAAACAAGATAGATCATTCTCTGGTGTAATTAACATCCCCTTCAGCTGAGCTCCCACAATTTATGAAAAGACTAGTACCTCGTCGTTACTTGAAAGATACTCAAAGCAACTAGTAGTAGTACGTATTATTAGTAAATGATTATCCTTCCATCCTCTTCAATCAATAAAATTATTGGCGCATTTTATTTTTTTCTGCGCATGCACATCTTTCTTTTTAAATTAGGCCAAATGAGTACTGATACAATAAATAAATACTACTAATAAATGTCTTCTATATATATATATATATATATATATATATTCTACTAGTAAAATATTAATTAATAAATATGTATATACTACTAGTAACATATTAATTAATATGTCGTTTTTATAGTCATAAAGTCTAGACAACGGAACAAAACGCAAATAGTAAAGATTGATACGCAAATAGTATATCATTATCCTAATGGTAATTTGATTTGTGAATCCATCCATCCATACCTTTCAACAAGTCTTTCCCTTGACAAAGCAACACTCCTCCGTCAACCCAAACAAATTTAGAAACCCAATGGGGTCTAGACCTAGCTACTCTTACAATATATATATATATATATATATATATATATATATATATATATATATATATATATATATATATATATATTTAAATATAATAAGTATTTATTTTTATTTTTATTATTTATCAAATGTGAGATGAATTTGGTTAATAATTTTTAATCATCCAAAGCTATTAAGTTATTACCATTAATTAATTTAGGGTTGACTTTTGCACGCAATTATTATAATTTTTTATTGGTTTTGAAGGAAGTGGGGTGAAGTGGGTTGGGTTGGGTTGGGGTGGCGTGGGGTGGGGTGTTTCTTGATCAATGATTTAGAGTTTGTATCTTAACTATATCTACTTTTATATATTAATTTTATGTCTTTCTTTTTATTTGTTTATTTTTTCAGGAGTAGAAATACATATTAACCAATACTTTTTAATAATTATGTAATTTGAAAGTTAGTGTTATTGAAAAGATTTGATATTTGAACCTCATTAAAGTGGAGTAGTCATTTTATGTATAGTCGAAATTAGAGAAGCAAATTTCTGACTTTCTGTTGTCAAAATGGGAATTTTGCTTCCACCTTTTTTTTTTTAAAGCAAAAATAGTTAGCAACAACATTTTCTATTGGAAATTTCAAAAAAAGTAAAAGTAGCAATAAAAATTTTAAAGTGGAAATACTTACCAAATTAATAAGCCCTTATATTTTATTATAATTAGGAATAGTGGCCAACCCTTTACTGTAATGAAAGGTCAAAGTTAAGCTTTTGGCTAAAATCAAAATATTGCAAATTAAGCTATAATGCCTTAAAAGGTACTCATTTTAGACTAATGTTGATCGACCATTTTAGATCTTAGTTCGTAAGAGTACTCTTATATAGTAGCGGTACACTAGTAGCTATCCTGTACGTGAGATGGAAAACAACAATACTATTATTAAAAAAATAAATTACATTTTTAGTGGGTAAATGCATGCATGCGTTATTCATTCATCTTCTCGACTCTTAGAAAATTCAATATTTCTGTTTATGTCACATAATGTGGTCACAATCTGATTTAATTTAACCAAACAAATAATGTAATTTATTTACAAAAATTAAGATGTACGTCCCAACACCAAGGTAGTTGAAGTGTACGTTCTAGCTGATTGATTTTAAGTGATTAATTAATTAATTATATAGGTTTCATCGATCATCCGGTGCTACAGATGGAGTTTAATTGTTAGGTTGCTGACAATGGAGATATATTATTACTTTTTATGGGGACAAATTTTCGAATCTCTTTCTAATCAACCTACCTACCGGTACCGGCTACCATGCATGGAGGAAAAGCCAACGTGGTACATGACCAATTTTATTAATTACTCCAATCTTAATTATATTTATATAAACTATTCCAATGTTATATCTAATTTTAGGATTGAAAGAATGAAATAAAAAAAATGAATAAAATAAAAGATAGTATAATTTGACGATGTTAGCATAATATACATTATTGAGTCCTACATCTAACAGCGTATCAGAGCTCTGGGTGTGCATTGTATAGTTGGACTCATTATTTATATTTATTCTTTCAATTTAAACGTAACATAATTTTATTTTTTCTAATTTTATAGTGTCATGTGTGGACAAAACTATGCTAAATTTTATTTTCACGTAATAAACGAATTTAAATAAATTTTTTATATACAAATAACCTATCCTTATTAACTTCGTATAAATACATATAATTATGTACCCACCCCATCTAAATTTGCTTGTCATTTTTTTTATATTTGTCCAAATTTATGTCCTTTTTTATTTTAATACTATTTTTGATCTCATTTTTTCAACTACTCTCATTGAACTTTATAAAAAAAATCATCCAAAATTTCATGCATACATTGGAAAAATAATACTATTAATTTTGACATTGGAATCACAACTATATTCTTTTTTCCTCCTCCTCCTCCTCCTCTTTCTCTTCTATTTTATTATTTCAAGATATAGTTAAAAAATTAATTAAAAAAAATAGAGTAGTTAATATGAATAATTTGAAGATAATTTTTTTAATAAATATTTAAATTTAAATAATAGCAAGTATACTTGAACGAAGTAAGTAATTTAAACCAATTTTTCACGAGTTTTGGCTTTTTATTAAGAGATCGAGCTTTTGTTTTAAAGAAACATCTTCCTTCAAACGAGGTTTGTGTAACGATAATAATTGGTCTCATCGTACTAGACTACTAGGCTACTATCTTTGGTTTTTTCTCCTGGTCAATTTTAAAATTTTCTTTTATTGATGACGTTGTCTCTATGTAACCTCACAAAATACTTTATATTTACTCTAGAGTAGGGATATAAACGGATATATACGGATTCGGATACAGTAGTATCTGTATTCGTTTATTTGCAGATATTTTTAAATTGGATACGGATAATATCCGTTTTTTTTCGAATACGAATAATATAAGCTTTTTTCGAATACAGATGCGGACGAATACGGATTTTTCGATTACCATTTATAGTCATAACTATAACTAGGATAAAAAAATAATAAGTTTTAAAATATAATTTATTAATGAACGAATGTTAATTTATTTATTTTTAATAAATATTTAAATACAATAATCAATGTTCTTAATTACAATTCAAATAAGTTTTTATCATTTTTGAAATCCTAAATTTCAATACTACTTATTAATGTTTAGATGTCCAATATTGTAGTGTGTATAAATATTTGTAATTTATAATTAGATTCAAAAATTTACATTAAATATTTAATTATTTTTTCTCAAATACTTGATTAAAATTTTAATATTATGTTTATGAGAACTTTTATTTATAATTTATTCTCAATACATAGATTACAATTTACGTAGTTATAAAAAGTTTATTTTATTTCATTATATTTATAGAGAGTGCGAGTTATAATGTATATGTAACAACTGACAACTAGTTAATCCAACTTTATCCAAAATTTACTTTGGACTTGCTTTAAATATTTGGACTTCTAATTTTTAAATAATTGGGCAAATGAAAATGATAAATACTCCCTCCATCCGAAAATTCATAAACGTGAATTAATTATTCAACCACCTTCTAGATTAATTCTAAATTAAGTCGGACTTAACACATTTTAACAATAAAATTATATTGTTCATTGTTTTCGTCTCCCAATATTGCAAGTAAAAAACTTATAACAAGCTAATAACTATAGTTTTGTTCTTTTAGTATATAATTTTCTTGATAAATGATACATTTTAAATATTTTAACTTTATAATAGTAAAAATCTATTAACTATATTTAAATCAATTTATTTCAGTTTATTAATATTAAAATAAAAGTGTTATTTCTTACTTTTTAGAAGTGAAATGATATATTTTTAAAATAATTTTCATATGATGGTGAAAACTAATTATTATATAAAGAATGTCACTTTAAAAAATTTATTTTGCTCATTATATAATATATAAGTTATTTGGATACGAATTTCGGATACGGATTCGAATCCGAACATTCGCTATCCGCCGAATATATTTACGGTCGAATATTAAACGAATACGAATATGCCTATATCCGTATTCGTATTCGTTTATTTGCAGATACCTTTAAACCGAATATGAATATATCTATTTTTTTTCGAATAAAAATAATATCCATTTTTTTTAAATACGGATACAAACGAATACAAATATTTCAGCCCTACTCTAGAGGGCCCGTTTGTTTTCAAATGTCATCAACCGAGGCTGAGGAGGGTGGTTCTATTCCCACCAATTAATTATCGCAATCATAAACCATACATGTGGTCACAATCTGCTTACCATTATATATATATATATATATATATATATATATATATATATATATATATATATATATGAGATTGTATCTACAATAATCGATTGCTGGGAGCAACCAATTTATATAGAATTTAAAATTTATTATTATAATAAGACCAACTGTACTAGGAAGATAAATTAAATCAAAAACTCATACAAAGAGTGAATAAAATTATTGTTCCCAACAACCGTTTGCTATGAATACAACCCCTATATATATATATATATATATATTTCTGAATTCATCTTTGTTTGTATTTTCCAATAAATAACACAAAAAGTAACTTTATTATCAACTAATTAAGAACAAACAATTCAAGCAACTAATCAAACGAATGAAAAATGTATATATCCTCGTCTATTTTATAGATGCATGTACTCGAAAGTTTCCTCTCTGCTACCAACTTTATTTACAATTTAATTTGAACATTTCTCTTCTCACATAATTGAACACGCATTAGGGTTCTCATCGCTAAACATTTGAGGTGCATTAGTTGCATGGTAGTACGGCGGCGGAGGCGGCGCGTGAGAATATTCTTCCACAACATGATAATCTTGATTTACATAACCTTGATCGTACGTTGTTATACCATAATCTTGATTAGAGTAGCTCTGATTATTCATGGGTACTGAGCTTGTTCCATAATCTTGATTAGCGGAAGAGTAGTTATGATTATACGCTGGTAAAATATAGGTAGTATAAGGATCATAGCCATGATACTCCATTTTGCTCACCTCTACCTTTGCCTCACCACCACCGTCTTTTTTCTTATCGCCATCACCACCCTTCTCTTTTTTGTCTCCGCCCCCGGCTTCTTTATCTTTCTTGTCACCGCTGGCGGCCTTCTCTTTCTTGTCACCGCCACCGTCTTTATCTTTCTTGTCACCGCCGCCTCCGTCGTCTTTCTTTGCCGGAACAATTTCCACGCTTCTCCTTAATTTCTCTTTTAAATAAGGTACAAGTTCCTTAACTTCCATTGTCCCCTTTACCGTCACCAAATCATTTTTTGCATCCGGTGTGACATTATCTACTCCTGTTCAAATCAATTCAAATAATTAACCCAATTCATTTAAACGTACAATAACAACACATCATATATTTAATCAAAATAAAGAATTATATATTCTTAACATAATTATTGTACTATGTCTTAACAAATTACATAAATAATTAAGTTTAGTAATCTCACCGTCTATCTTTGATATAATTCGTTTAATCTTATGTATGCATCCATCACAATGAAGCCGAATTTTCAGAACCACCGTACTCACAGATGGCTAAACAACCATCAAAAGCAATTAATTAATTAATTTAACCAAAACCAAACTAACCCAAAATAAATAAAAAAATCCAAAACTCAAAAGCTCCCATTATAAAACAAGAAGTCAAATTAAGAAAAAGACAAGACTTATATAATAATTAACAAATGGGTAAGTACTATATGGTCACGGCCGGTTACGTTCGCCGGCCTGCAGATGAGGACACTAGGAAAGTACCTGTTTAGGCTTGTTTTCCTCTTTCTTCTCCTCTTTTTTGTCCAGCTTGGCATCGGCCTTTTTGTCACCGCCGGCTCCGTCTTTTTTGGGGTGAGGAGAGAGAAGCTCCACTTTCTTCTTGGTCTTGTATTCAACTCTTTCCCTCAGCCTCTCGGGGTCCACGGTTCCCGTCACCGTTAACTTGTTATTTGCACTGTCGGTTTTCACTTTATCCACACCTTCAGGACCACAAACAAATTACTTTAAAGTTTAAATTAACAACAACGGTTATACTAACGGTAGATTAGTAGAAAATTTGACCGTTAAATGCGGATCTAATTTTTTGATTACTTGTGAGCTCCGCAAGGTTTTTGAGGAAACAGGAAAACAGAGGAATTGAATTGATTTGATTGTTATCCCTTACATATGATTGATTTAAATCACAAGTATTTTTTGATTAAATGAATAATTACATAATTGTGTAGTGGATTTGGAGGGAGGGAGGGAGGGAGATTAATTACTAATTATACCTTCGAAATGTCTAACGGAGCGTTTGACTTTCTTGGCACAGCCTTCACAATGCAAGTCAAGCTTCAATACGACGACGGTGATCGGACCGTCGTTTTTTTCTCCATCTTTCTGCAAGAACAGAATACATGTACAATCAATCAGGGTTTAATTGAAGAGGAAATAGACTGACGATGATCGGAAAATATCTGAAGATAAACTAACCTCACCCATGTGGAAATTTTAACTTAATGGTATGAATTGGGTAATATAATATAAAATAATTTGGAACCGAAATAGAAATTGGTTAATTTGAAGAGAAGAAATGGAGGCAAATGTGATTATTTATAGAGGAGGACATAAAGGGTGAGAAAGTTTGCCCATTTTTCATAGATATCTCAAATATATGTATGTATGTATGTATGTATGTATGCATGTGTGATGGGGTTTTGTTGTGATGGGGATGTATGAAATGGGTGATGCCGCCGGGTTGGACTAACCCTTACCCGTATAAGACGGTTTAGTTTGCCTGACATATCAGCTAACTTTGGCCTTTATTAGTAGAATGACTAGATTGCCACTGCCTACTTTCCTAATTCCTGTCGGGCTTTTGCCGTCTGTTACTGTTACTGTGGGGGTTGAATTTGGAAACTGAGGACAAAAATAGGAAACACTGGTTTAATTTTTAGATTATGGAGAGATTTTTTTCTCTTAGGCTTCTACTATGGGATGCAACACTGTAACCCACGGTAATAATGAAAATTTTCACTAATTAATTAAGCTTTAATGCGCTTTTTTGATTAAAATTTGAAATATACTTCTTACCTCCATATCCATATAATTAGAAAAGAGCATCACAGAATAAGAAATCTACCACAAATAAGAGAATGAGAACAATAATTAAGAAGACAAAAATTCCTTATACAAGTGTCTGCATGGCACTTGTGAAAAAGCATTTATAAGAACATGAAATCCTTAAAAATCCTATTAATCTTTGTAGGAAAAAGTGTAAAACTAAATGTGTTTTTCATTTTTCTAATTTTTTTTTCCCAAAGAAGCCCATCGTAACTATTCTTTTTGAGTGTGCTCTAAGAATCCTCTTGACCGAATGGTTAATTCCCATATATTTTCTTATAAAAAATTAGAGATATAATTTAATTTTTAATGCCAAACGACTACATATTAAACATCAAATTGATGCAAATTTATTTAATTTTAGTGATACAATTACTATAATTGTATAATATATAACAAAAATTATTAATCACTAAATGTTTTTCATTCTATACGTACTTTTATAAATCATACTAATTTTAAAATCTAATATGACGTCACCTCTATCTTTAATTAATATTATTTTCCTCTAATCTGCTTCATAAAATCATTGTTTGACACCCATAAAGAAGACACATTGTGCAATTCTAGCTAGACTAATGGACCTACGCGTTACTTCCATCATTATCATAAAATATATTGAATTCAAAGTTTGTAAGAAAATTCAACCGGAGTAATCAAAATTTTAACATATAATTAATTGCATGCAAATGAACTAAAAGAAAGTACGTATATACCTTAGTCCCTTATCTCTCCTGATATGATTCTTCATCATTTAAAAAATTAACTCAGTATATATATAGTTTACCATGAACATACATAATATATTTTGTTTTTCTAAATTACGTACGTGCACCATGTAGAAGGCCTGGTACACGTCTGATTGATCGATTCTACAGACATCCGAGTAGAAAAAGTATATAAATTATGACAATCGAATGTCACGGATACTATTTCAATAACTATAATCGTAGTGATTGATTGTGATTGAGAGAGAGCTGTGGAATCTTAACTCAATACGATGCAAGCTGTTCGATTGTACTGTAGCTAAATGATCCTTTCAATCGCCTGGTAATAATTACTAAAAGGCAAGGTAAACTTGGATTATGCATTCTTGGTGGGGAAGGATACGTACGAGTGTGGTAAGCCATTTGGCAGTGGGTCAAAATTAAATTTGAATATAATTAACTGGTTTGAATGGGACACCACTGACTTTTTATACTTCATTTTGTTTTGGGAGTGGGAGAGAGAGACAAAGACATTTAATTTATACATAATTCAACTTTCATTAATATTACTATTAGCGTTTCTAAATTAAGAAAATAGTTGATAAAAAAATTAGAGGGCATAAAACTATAATTTGGATTGCATGCAGGAATTAGATTAAGTAAAAAAAAAATTGATTGTCCCCATGGAATGGAATGGAAAAAACATTCTCATGATTGTCAAATTAACAATTTTTACTTTTTAGGAGTTGTGGAATGATTTATTTCATTTTACATTCTAATTCCATCCTTTCAAACCATTCATGTTTATTTTATCCTCTTTCATTTATACAATTATTTAAACTCGGATATATAATAGCTAGATTATGAAGTTTTTAACTATTAGTAAAACCAAACCCATTGTAAATATCTACAACTTTGATTCTTGCTAATTTTACTTTGAAAATACCAACTTAATGACGGGTTTTACGAGTTTAACGACTCCTTGTTGAAATCTATATATAAATTAATACTCCATGTGCATGGTTATTATCTACTACTACTACAAATCTTCAGGCTTTGGATTAAGGATTAAACGGGTCAAGTATGTACTAAATACTCCATATTAGTAGTATTAATTGTATGACCAATAGTCCTGCCGTACGTAAAAGTAAAAATAAAGTAATATTTGTTATAAAATTATAACATATATGGATGTCTAGGTTCATTCCTCCCTTCTTTATTATCATGTCATTTAATCTTTGTAACTCCTATGTCCTTTAATATTTGAAACCCCCATGTCTTTTAAGTGTTGATTATGATCTTTTAAGTTTTGTAACCTCCAAGTGTTTATGTGCATGTGTCTATATATAGGAGCATGAGATACACACAAAGTGGTACAACTTATATATGAAATAAGAATATTTTCTCTCTTCTTCTAATCATCATTGTTCTTTATAATAATAATATTTTACAACACGTTATCAGCACGAATTGCTACTCACTTTTGTCTTGAAGATAATCACATTTTGTTTGAAGCAGAAGAAGGTATAATTTTCTCTCTTTATATATACAATATAACATATAAAGAACTGACATGTTCCTGTATACTTCACTTAGTAACTATATCCAGGAAACTTTAGTGAATGTTCACATTATTATTTGTTCTTATAATAGTCTGCAATGCTATCTCAACATCATTTTTATTATTTCATAAGAATGCATTATCGTCATGGTACTGACATAAAGTTTATCGAATTGCCACAAGCTTACAAAATTTATTACTATAAGAGCATCTAGGTATCTAGGACTTATTTGTTTCATTGTCTAATGTTGGATGATTTATAATTGATATAGTATTGCCATAAGGTCTCTCTGAATGTTTTAGGAACTTGTCATGCACACTCATTATTTAGCAGGTTGAATATATTATATATTGCATGAAACAACATATTGATTATCTTTTATCTTCATGTAAAGTAACTATCTTATATGTATACATGAAGATAACTAGGCACATATTGAAAATCTTCTATTGCGTGACATTTTTTTTTCTTACTGGTTGTGTATATGTTTGGGATGGGCCCTATCTCTTATCACATTTGATTATTGGTCGAGTATATATGTTATGAAAAAAAAAAATAAAAAAAAATCATTAGCCAAAATCTCTTCATATTGATAGCAGTAAATGTTTTACGTTACAATTACGTTTTATGTAATGAATTTTAACGAATGTTTATTCAATATTTATTATAATAAACTAAATTTCTAATAACTTTTGATATTTTTTTATATGAAGTTACAATGACAAATCTTGTCAAACTTGAGTTCGTGGCACTTGATATTACGGGTAAGAATTATTTGTCATGGATCCTTGATGTCGAAATTCATTTGGATGCAATGGGTCTTGGAGACACCATTAAAGATGGTAATGAAACACCTAGTCAAAACAAGGCAAAGGCCATGATTTTCTTACGCCATCATCTCCATGAGGAGTTGAAATTAGAGTATCTCACAATAAAAGATCCTCTTATTCTTTGGAAAAATTTGAAAGAAAGATATGACCATCAAAAGACAGTTATTCTCCCAAAAGCTCGTTATGATTGGATACATTTACGATTGCAGGATTTTAAATCAGTAAGTGAATATAATTCTGCAATGTTTAAAATCAGTTCTAAATTGAAATTGTGTGGAGATAATATCACTGATGGAGATATGTTAGAAAAAATATTTTCTACTTTTCATGCCTCGAATGTGCTCCTGCAGCAGCAATATAGAGAACGAGGTTTTAAGAAATATTCTGAACTGATTTCATGTCTACTTGTGGCTGAACAAAATAATGAGCTTTTGATGAAAAATCATGAATCACGACCGACTGGTTCAGCTCCATTCCCTGAAGTGAATGTTACACGATATAATAATTATTATAGTCGCGGTCGTGGTCGTGGTCGTGGTCGTGATCGTGGTCGTGATCGTAATAGAGGTCGTGGTCGTGGCCACGGGCGAGGAAGGTTTAATTACCACAACCATGATATCAAACATTCAAAGAATGAGGAAAAACATGGGAAGAATATAAATAACAGAGATACCAAGAAGGAAGAAAATATTTGTTATCGGTGCGGAATGAAAGGACATTGGTCTCGTACCTGTCGTACAGCCAAACATCTTGTTGATTTATATCAGTCCTCATTGAAAGGAAAGGAGAAGAACATAGAAATAAATTTTTCTCATCCACATCAAGATAACGATGATATCTATTTTGATCCTATGGATATGACACACCTTGACGTTGCAAATTTCTTTGAGCAAAATAATGAGCAAGTTAATATTTCTTGTAATGAAAATAATTAGTTCAGAATTATGTTAGTCCTTTTAAGTGTGCTTTCTTTATTCCTTTCATGTTAGCTTATTGTATTTTGTTTTCTTTATTTCGTAAAGAATTGTGTTATTAAATATATATAATATTATGTCTTATTATAAACTTATTATATATTTATTCCTTTTTATGAAGAAAATATGGATTTGCGCTATGCTATAAATGAGCCTAATATCAATGGTGGAGATATATGCTTAGCAGACAGTGCAACGACACATACCATTCTCAGATATAAGCAATATTTTTCAAATCTAAGAATGATGAAAGCAAAAGTAAATACAATATCAGGTTCAGCAGACTTGATTGAAGGCTCTGGAAGAGCCAATATAATGCTTCCTAGTGGAACAAAATTTTTTATTGATAATGCTTTATTTTCCACTAAATCAAGGAGGAACCTGCTAAGTTTTAAAGATATACGACTTAACGGGTACCATATTGAGACAGCCAATGAAAATGGTATAGAATATCTTTACATCATATCAAATGTCTCTACTGAAAAACAAATATTGGAAAAATTACCCGTTTTATCTTCAGGCTTGTACTATACAAGTATTAGTACAATTGAAGTAAATGCAATAATGAACCAGAAGTTCAATGAACCAAATAATTTTATTACTTGGCATGACCGGTTGGGTCATCCTGGATCAATAATGATGCGAAGAATTATTGAGAATTCACATGGTCATTCATTAAAGAACCAGAAGATTCTTCAATTTAAGGAATTTTCGTGTGCTGCTTGTTATCAAGGCAAATTAGTCATTAGACCATCACCGGCTAAAATTGGGACTGAATCCCCAAGATTTCTAGAACGTATTCAAGGAGATATTTGTGGGCCTATTCACCCACCAAGTGGGCCATTTAGATATTTTATGGTTTTAATAGATGCATCTACAAGATGGTCACATGTGTGCTTATTATCAACTCGCAACCTGGCGTTTGCGAGATTACTTGCTCAAATTATTAGATTACGAGCACAATTTTCGGATCACACAATCAAGACTATTCGTCTTGACAATGCTGGTGAATTTACATCCCAAACATTTAATGATTATTGCATGTCACTTGGGATAAATAATGAACATCCTGTTGCCCATGTTCATACTCAGAATGGTCTTGCTGAATCATTTATTAAACGCCTCCAGTTAATTGCAAGACCATTGCTCATGAGAACCAAACTTCCTGTCTCTGTTTGGGGGCACGCTATTTTACATGCAGCAGCACTTATTCGCATTAGGCCAACATCATATCATAAATTCTCCCCATTACAATTGGTTTTTGGTCATGAGCCAGATATTTCCCATCTAAGAATATTTGGTTGTGCGGTATATGTTCCAATTTATCCTCCACAACGTACAAAGATGGGTCCTCAAAGGAGGCTGGGAATATATATTGGGTTTGAATCCCCATCAATAATTAAATATCTTGAACCCTTGACAGGTGATTTATTTACGGCACGATTTGCCGACTGTCATTTTGATGAGACTATGTTCCCAGCATTAGGGGGAGAAATTAAACAGCTGGATAAAGATATTACATGGAATGCATTGTCATTATTGAATTTTGATCCTCGTACAAAACAATGTGAACAAGAAGTTCAAAAGATACTTAGTTTGCAAGATATAGCAAATCAGCTACCGAATGCATTCACTGACTCAAAAGGAGTAACCAAATCTCATATACCAGCTGTAAATGCTCCAGCTCGGATTGAAGTCCCTATAGGACAATCCGAAAAAATTATAGCAAATGAGTCTAAGGCACGCCAGAAGCGTGGTAGACCGATCGGTTCGAAAGACAAAAATCCTCGGAAAAGAAAAGAAGTAAATAAACAAGTTGGCATTATTGAGGAGGAAAATATTCACGAGGATATAGACATAGCTAATCATAAACCCCCAGAAGAGGTTCAGGTACCTGAAAACAATAAAAATGATGAGATCTCGATAAGTTATGTCTCTACAAAGAAAAGATGGAACCGAAGTGAGATAGTTGTTGACAACATTTTTTCATATAATATATCGCTTGATATCATTAATGAAAATGAGGATTTTGAGCCTAATTCTGTGGAAGAATGTAGACACAGAAATGATTGGCCAAAAATGGAAAGAAGCAATCCAGGAAGAATTAAATTCACTTGCAAAACGTGAAGTTTTTGGACCTGTAGTCCAAACACCCGAAGATGTAAAGCCAGTTGGATACAAATGGATCTTTGTGCGAAAAAGAAATGAGAAAAATGAAATCGTAAGATATAAGGCACGACTTGTGGCACAAGGGTTTTCACAAAGACCTGACATTGATTACGATGAAACATATTCTCCTGTGGTAGATGCAATTACATTGCGGTATCTTATTAGCCTAGCAACTCATGAAAAATTAGATATGTGTCTAATGGATGTTGTTACAGCCTATTTATATGGGTCAATTGATAATGATGTTTATATGAAAATCCCTGAAGGATTTAAAATGCCTGAAGCATATAAGTTAAATCCTCTGGAAATTTACTCAATAAAGTTGCAGAGGTCCCTATATGGGTTAAAGCAATCAGGACGCATGTGGTACAATCGTCTTAGTGAATATTTATTGAAAGAAGGGTATAATAATAACCCCATATGCCCATGTGTTTTTATAAAGAAGTCAGAATCTGGTTTTGCTATCATTGCTGTGTATGTTGATGATTTAAATATTATTGGAAATCATGTAGAGATACCAAAGACAATGAATTATTTAAAGAAAGAATTTGAGATGAAAGATTTAGGAAAAACAAAATTTTGTCTAGGCCTGCAGATCGAGCATTTAGAAGATGGAATTCTCATTCATCAGTCAACTTACACAGAGAAGGTTCTTAAAAGATTTTATATGAATAAAGCACATCCATTGAGTACCCCAATGGTTGTTAGATCACTTGATGTGAAAAAGGACCCTTTTAGACCCCGTGAGGATAATGAAGAAATACTTGGTCCTGAAGTACCATACCTCAGTGCAATTGGTGCATTAATGTATCTTGCTAATAATACACGACCTGATATATCATTCTCTGTAAATTTGTTAGCAAGATATAGCTCTTCTCCTACCCGGAGACATTGGAATGGGGTTAAACATATTTTTCGTTACCTACGAGGAACTATAGATATGGGCTTATTTTATTCAAATAATGATAATCATAAATTAGTTGGATATGCTGATGCAGGATATTTATCTGATCCACATAAAGGTCGATCTCAAACAAGTTATCTCTTTATGTGTGGTGATACGGCTATATCATGGAGATCTACAAAGCAAACTCTAGTTGCCACTTCATCTAATCATGCTGAAATACTTGCAATCCATGAAGCAAGTCGAGAATGTGTATGGTTAAGATCAATGACTCAACATATTCGTGAAACATGTGGTTTATCCTCTAGCAAAGGAACTCCAACCATTTTGAATGAAGACAATGCTGCATGTATAGCTCAATTAAAAAGAGGATACATCAAAGGAGATAGAACAAAGCACATCTCACCGAAATTCTTTTTCACACATGACCTTGATAAGTGTGGTGACATTGATGTTCAACAAATTCGATCAAAAGACAATCTAGCAGATTTGTTCACCAAAGCATTACCAACTACAACGTTTGAAGGATTGCGTCGCAATATTGGAATGCGACAGCTGAAGGACTTAAGGATACATTCATGAGGGGGAGCAAATACGCGCTGCACTCTTTTTTCCTTAACCAAGGTTTTTTCCCATTGGGTTTTTCCTGGTAAGGTTTTTAATGAGGCAGCTTTCAATGCGTATTGTTGTACAATAGACATCCAAGGGGGAGTGTTATAAAATTATAACATATATGGATGTCTAGGTTCATTCCTCCCTTCTTTATTACCATGTCATTTAATCTTTGTAACTCCTATGTCCTTTAATATTTGAAACCCCCATGTCTTTTAAGTGTTGATTATGATCTTTTAAGTTTTGTAACCTCCAAGTGTTTATGTGCATGTGTCTATATATAGGAGCATGAGATACACACAAAGTGGTACAACTTATATATGAAATAAGAATATTTTCTCTCTTCTTCTAATCATCATTGTTCTTTATAATAATAATATTTTACAACAATATTTGAATTGTTCTTTCCCGGTCATTACTCGTACCAATTCTTATGGACAAGAACATTGTCCTCATCATCAGAATGTACCGGATATTTTGCATACAGTCGAGACAAAAAAAAAAGAAGCCGGATTTCGTAAAACTTTAAAAGTAGATTGTTAACAGCTCCAGAATTTCTCAAGCATGGTAAATGATGGTTAGAGACGAAACCATGATTTGATCTCGTGGGGGGCCAATTTTTTTTTTCACAACATAATATATATTCAAAAAAAGAGTAGTCGGAAAGAATGAATTGATATGGATCGTAATTGATGTAAACTCGTCCAACTACATTACACCACGATATTTTCATATTTTGATACGTTTTCCAGGATCAAGCTCCAAATAATTAATATTCCATTCTTTACTTTCAATTCTTGGTGATTTTAGAGAACATTGTTCTTGTTCAGTGGTAAACAGAGATGTTTGAACATTAGGTTCAGGGAAAAGCAGAGATGTGTAACATGATTTGATTGTTTTATCTTGAAAAATGAATCAATAGTATGTTATTTTCCCATAATTCTAAAATAAAAAATTCAATTAACTAAACTACAAGAATGAGTTAATCAATATTATTGAATCACTCATTGAACTTTTTAATAATAAATTTTCATAAATTTGCTATCAAATAAGTAAGGGTTTTAGTTGGTTATCGGAAAACAAATTGAATATGCAATTGGAATTAACATATACAATATTATGATCACTCATTAATCTTTTAAAAATTAAAATATCAAGTTTCATAAAATAAACAAAGAGTATAAAAAATTAAATAAGAGTTTTAATTGGTTACCTATGTATCATTCAATTGAAATAACATATATACAATATTATGTTCCAATTATACAAATCTGCAATTATAATGAATTTAATAATAAATTTAATTTGTCAGAAGCGACTTCATGAACAACTTGATAAATGAATAAGCGGGCATTACAAAATTTTCAAATCTTGAGTGGGGGGTGGGGGTTGGCTGGGGTGGCGTGGGGTGGAGGGGGGGCAGGGCGTGGCGCCCTTCAGCCATAACATAGATTCATCCCTAATGATGGTAGTAGAATAATGTAAGAGTATTAATCGGGATTTAGCTTGGTGGGTCCTATTGCCACTAGCTTGGTTGTCACTTATCATTGTCCTTACTAAACATGCAAACGAATCCAACTGTTCGTCCGGTTCATGTTTGATTGGATTGTCTTGTCGAATCGAATTCGCACATGGTATCAAGTTCAAATGCTCGATCGAATATGTTCGCAAACAGTTTGGTTCGAGTTCGTTTCTAGTGATTCGCGAGTAGCTCGTGAGATGCTTGAGAGTATTTATAATATTTGACCTAATTTTTGCTTCTGTGGGTTGATAATGTTCGACTATGTTCGCGAATGATGATGTTAGACTATGTTTGCGAACTCGAGCATATTCGTGAACAACGAATAATTTGATCTCGTAGATGTGTGTTGGTTCGATCGTGTTACTCGAACATGTTCGAGTTCGACTTATTGTGTTAGAGTTCGATTCGAGTTCGACAAATTTCTGATCGTTTGCGGCCATGGTCCTTACAATTTTGTTTACCTTCATCTTATTTCTAGGTACTTGGACATGCCTGGGCCACAATATAGAATTGAATAAAGATATAGAATTGTGTAATGCCCTTTAATATGTAGGCCGAGGTGAGCAGCTGGGCTTCTAAAGAATGGCTAGTTTGGTTTCATCACCTTCAGAATAGGCTGGGGTTGTAAATTACTTGAAGGTTGTTTACTACTTCCACACAAAAAAAAAGTTCCATTAATTAAATTCTTCTTTTCTTCTCAAAAAAATCCGATGGTATTATAAAATAGGGACAATTACATATAATAGTACATTTTACTAAAATATTATTAAAAAATGCACAAACAAAATAATTACAAAAAGAGTGCATATACAATATTTAATTACAAAAAGAGTGTAATCTTATCCCTTTTATTTAGTTGACTGATTTAATGAGTTATTGATAATGGCCCATGATTGTAGGTATTTAAATCTTCTCTCTCTCTTATCAACCTCCATATTCTTATCTAACGAATCAATGGAGTAACCGCCTTCTTCTTCCTCTTCGGTCGTCGCCTTCTTCCTCCTCTTCCGCCGTTGCAACCTTCTTCCTCACCTTTGCCCCTCGCCACTGCTCCACCGGCAGCAACCCCACCCCCGCCACCGCCACTTCTCCTCCCGCCCCCGCCCCCGCCCCACACCCTCTCCTTCCCCTTCCTCCGCCTCCCTTATCCTCCCCTCGCCCACGCCCCACCCCCTCCCACCGCCATCCTCTCCTCCCCCAAATCGATCCAAGGTGGTCGCCGGTGGAGGCCCCTCCACCACCCGTTGCTTCCCCTCCACCACCGGTCCGTAATTCAACTCCACCGGTAACCAAACCTCATACGTTGGTAACCAAACAGTCATACTGGTATGACTGTGTTAGTTACCTTGGTATGAAGGTAACCAATTCAGTTTTATTAGGTTACTAATTTTATTTTGAATGTGATGCAGTTGGTAACCAAACTTCATGCAGTTGGTTACCAATTATTCATACCAAGGTAACCAACCCTTCATTCCAAGGTAACCGAATCTTAATTTTGAATGTAATGCAGTTGGTAGCCAAACCTTCATGCAGTTGATTGTCAAACTTTCATACCAAGGTAACCAATTCATATTGCAGGTGTGGATGTAGATTGGTTACCTTGATATAAAGGTTTGGTTACCTTGGTATAAACGTTTGGTTACCTTGGTACGAAGGTTTGGTTATCAACATTACATTACACATCACTCTCTTATCTCTCTCTTTCCTATGCAGTGTTTTTATTTATTTTTTTGACATGAAATTGGGTCTCACCGGCGAAGGGGAGGAGGAAGATGACCGGCGAAGGGGAGGAAGAAGATGACGTTGCCAAATTTTGAATATTTGAATTTGAATTTATTTTTGAATTTGAATTTATTTTTGTTGTTAGATCCAATATATTTGAATTTGAATTATTAATTATGGCAGTTATTTCTCCTTGATTTTAGGTTTCCTTATTATTATGAATTGAATTCTATACTAATTCCATAAATTAAGGTATCCTAATTGCACTAATATTGTAAATAAATATAGAAAGTGTATTAATTGTGTAAATATTGTATGAGTGCATTATTGTTGTAATTACTTACTAAATGTTGTATATTATTGTAAAGGACCCTATAAAATATCACAAGATCCTCAAATTTATAATAATATAATTTCATTATCATATCAATATCCCCTTTATTACACTTATTCTCAAATTTCCTTCAATACCCATTTAGCAACATAAATATTATTTTTAGTGATGTAATTATTTACGATAAATTTTATTTCATCTTCTATTGTTTCCGACAAATTTTGTCGTTAATTATAATATTTATTTCGCTGAATATGTATTTGAAAAAATTAAAGTATATGTATAATAGAGGGATCTTAATCCTTGTCAATACTATTAAAATAACAACTTGCTCATTTAATATCAAAGATAATGTTAAGGATATTGTTTTTTTTATATCTCAGACGTGTCATAAATATGACAATTGATATTTTATGATATAGCTAATCATAAATTTTTTACTAAAATAATAATATCACATTATTTAAGATAAAATTTGAAACAAGAAGTTTGAAACCCTAGATTTACTTTTAAGTAGTATAATATAGGGACAATTACATATAATAGTACATTTTACTAAAATATTATAAAAAAAATGCACAAAAAAAATGATTATAAAAAGAGTGCATATGCAATATTTAATTACAAAAAGAGTGCAATCTTATCCATTTTATTTAGTTGACTGATTTAATGAGTTATTGATAATGGCCCATGATTGTAGGGATTTAAATCTTCTCTCTTATCAACCTCCATATTCTTATCTAACGAATCAATGGAGTATCCGCCTCCTTCCTCCTCTTCCGTCGTCGCAACCTTCTTCATCACCTTCTCCCCCCCGCCACTGCTCCACCGGCAGCCGCCCCACCCTCGCCACTACTCCTCCCGCCCCCGCCCCACACCCTCTCCTTCCCCTTCCTCCGCCTCCCTTCTCCTCCCCCCCCACCCCCCACCCCCCACCCCCTCCCTTCGCCTACCACCGCCATCCCCTCCTCCCCCCCACTTTCTCCTCCTCCCGCCCCCGCCCCACCCCCCTCCTTCCGCCCCCTTTTCTCCTCCTTTCCCAAATCGATCCAAGGTGGCCTTCGGTGGAGGCCCCGCCACTGGCCGCGGTGGAGGCCCCTCCACCACCCGTTGCTTCTCCTTCACCACCGGTCCATTCTTCAACTCCACCGGTAACCAAACCTCATACGTTGGTAACCAAACAGTCATACTGGTATGACTGTATTGGTTACATTGGTATGAAGGTGACCAATTCAATTTTATTATGTTACCAATTTTATTTTGAATGTGATGCAGTTGGTAACCAAACTTCATGCAGTTAGTTACCAATTATTCATACCAAGGTAACCAACCCTTCATTCCAATGTAACCGAATCTTAATTTTGAATGTAATGCAGTTGATAGCCAAACCTTCATGTAGTTGGTTGCCAAACTTTCATACCAAGGTAACCAATTCATATTGCAGGTGTGGAGGTAGATTGATTACCTTGATATAAAGGTTTGGTTACCTTAGTATAAACGTTTGGTTACCTTGGTACGAAGGCTTGGTTATCAACATTACATTACACATCACTCTCTTATCTCTCTCTTTCCTATGCAGTGTTCTTATTTTTTTTTTTGACATGAAATTGGGTCTCACCGACGAAGGGGAGGAGGAAGATGACCGGCGAAGGGGAGGAAGAAGATGACGTTGCCAAATTTTGAATATTTGAATTTGAATTTATTTTTGAATTTGAATTTATTTTTATTGTTAGATCCAAGATATTTGAATTTGAATTATTAATTATGGCAGTTATTTCTCCTTGATTTTAGGTTTCTTTATTATTATGAATTGAATCCTATACTAATTCCATAAATTAAGGAATCCTAATTGTACTAATATTGTAAATAAATATAAAAAGTGTATTAATTGTGTAAATATTTTATAAGTACACTATTGTTGTAATTAATTTCCAAATATTGTATATTATCGTAAAGAACCAATAATATAATCTCCCGACACCCATTAAGCAGTAGAGTGATTTTTAGGAGGGAAGGGAGTCTGCTGGGCTTATTAGACGCTGCTTCTAATCCCGTTTGGGCTTTAACGGATAGGCCACCTTTAAACCGCGACTTCGATATATGTATCGGGTTCAAAGTTGAAACCGTACTAGTAACCGACTAGAGTCGGAGCCTGAGTCTCCGTTGATCACCACCAATCACCATGCCTGCAAACCCTTCACTCCTTATCCTCCACCCAACGCGCTTCTCCATCTTCCTGAAACCCTCCCTTCTCGTTCGGCCTCTCTCTCTCCGCCCTCACTACTTCTTTCTCTCCCCTCTAAGCCACTCGTCGTCCTCCTCTTCCGCCGCAACACCACAGTCTCTCAACTCCGACACAAACGAAACGGGCAGGTCTGGTTCCCGGTCTTCGCCTCCAATTTTTGAAACCCTACAGAAGATTGACGTTAATCCTCCCAAAGGAACTAGAGATTTCCCTCCAGACGAGATGCGCCTCCGCAGTTGGCTTTTTCACAACTTCAGAGAGGTTTCCTTTTCGAATTTCTTATAATATATATGTGTGTGTGTTAATGCATATAATGATTTTATATACACACACACACACACACACGAATATATGTGTTTATTATTTGGTTGGTCAATAATTCGGAGTATGTGTATTTTTAATGTTTCTATGAATTGGTTATCGGTAAAATTAGGTTTCACGACTATATGGGTTTGAAGAAGTTGATTTTCCTGTACTAGAATCTGAGGCGCTTTACATCAGAAAAGCTGGGGAGGAGATCAGAGACCAGGTTACTTTGTTTGTTTAGTTGGTTTCTTTGTACAGTAGGACTTCAAGAGTTTGGTTTCTGTTTTTTTTTATAATTATGATAGTATGGTTATCTGTTACTAGATTATTAATTTTAAACCTCATGGCTGTATGGCCTTATGGTGTAGTCCAATGAACTGACCCGTACTATGCCGGTACTTGGAACCAAAACAACCTATCAAAAAGATTCAAATGAACATTGAAATGAGTTAGGTTCAATCTAACTTGTAACAACCTAGGTCAAATCCGAGTATGAATCAAATTATAGCATAATAATGCTTAATGCGCTTTCTCAATAATATCTTCTTGGATCATCTTGAGTTACTCATCTAAAAGGTTATAACTGAAGAATCATAGCAGCTTGAATTCTTATATATAACCTCATAGATATATGGCCTTATGGTGTAGTCCAATGAATAGACCCATAATATAGCGGTACTTGGAACCAAAACAACCTATAAAAAAGATTCAAATGAACATTGAAATGAGTTAGGTTCAATCTAACTTGTAACAACCTGAGTTAAATCCTGAGTATGAGTCAAATTCTTGCATAATAAAATCCAATGCGTTTTCTCAATAATATCTTCTTGGATCATCTTAACTAAAGGTCATGATTGAAGAATCATAGCAGTTTGAATTCTTATATATACATCAAGTATCCCACATGTTATGATGTAGAATTCGGGTGTTACAAACTCCCCTGCGTAAATACCTGACGTCCCGGTTAGGTTGAACAATCATAGCTATACAAGGTCCAAAAACTTTGCTTTGTAGGATAATATCAGTGGCCTTCCAGGCTCGCTTTTGTGTCCTCACCTCCGGCAATCCAATTGGATGACTCGAGCAGAGTTTTCGAGAGTTGAATTTGATACTATATGTAAGGACCCAGATCAAATCATAGCATAGTAAGTCTAAATCAAATCATAACATAATAAGGCCCAATGCTTTTTTCAATAATATCTTTTTAGGTCATCTTAGCCTACCACAGGTTCACCAAAAAGGTCACGACTGAATGTACTAATAGTAGTAACTTGAATTTTTATATACACATGCAAGTATCCCTCATGTTACGATGTGAAACTGGGGTGTTACTTTACTGATATAAAAGGAGGAAACATATGATGAAGATGCAAAAAGGAGAAAGAGATTGTACTTTTTTCAACTCTATTTGCCTGATAAAGGGCTTTTCCTGGGTCGAAACTACCTCTTATGTACTTGCTGGGGTTTTGGATTTGCACTTTTTTTCTTTAACGGATGTCATTAGCTGCATTTACTCGGTGTATGCAATGGTTGGCTTCATATTAATTTGATAACGTTAACATTAATAATTTACAATATGACAATTTCCTTACTATGACTGAAACAAATATTTCCTTATGAAATCCTTGGTCAAACGCGAAGTAGTTCATTGATTTATTTAATGGTATTGGCCTATTGGGTTTCAGTGTAATTTTTTCTGTTGAATTGTTTATTTTATTTGTTAGGTTAAATATTGGTATCACTTGGGTTTTTATCATATTTCTGTACGACCATTTTTAATGAATTACTAAAAGGGGGAAAAATGATTCTGCTATGTTCAAAGTCTTGGAATGCCAAAACATGGATGCTGAATACCCTCAAATGAAACTCAAACTTGGGTACCTCTTTCTTTCTTGGTGCAGCTTTACTGTTTTGAGGATCGGGGAAACCGTCGAGTTGCATTAAGGCCTGAACTGACTCCTTCTTTGGCGAGGCTTGTGATACAAAAGGGGTACGCCAAATCTTGATATGTAAAGTTACATGCCTTTGCTTAGAACAGCATGAAGAGTTTCATTTGTATAAGTTTTATTTATTTATGCTGTTCTGTGCTAGTTTTGCTGGTTTTTATGAGTTTCATTTTTCAGAGCTTTATGGTTATTTCTCTATTTATTTATTTGTCATTTATGATTTTCCCTATCCAGGTACAGATGCCATTTTGATCAACATGTTTTTTTCTGTCCAGAAAATCTTTATCCCTCCCAATTAAATGGTTTGCTGTGGGACAGTGCTGGCGTTATGAGAGAATGACTAGGGGACGCCGTCGTGAACACTACCAATGGAATATGGATATTATTGGTGTAGCTGACATAATAGTATGTGGAATATATTACTTTTCAAGTAATTTTTGCTTCCTTTTTAGATCAATAAGAATGAGCATGGAGATGCTCTACTAGATATGTAGCAGTGAACTCTATTGGTCATTTCACATCCCAAGTGTACACAAATATTTATTTGCGTACTTCTCTCTCTCTCTATATATATATATGCGTGTGTGTTTATATATATGTATTTATGTCACGTACTCGTTAGAAGTTACTCTTTAAAAAGGAGACGTGTTTTTGCAATCAGAAGTTATGTAAAATCTTGAAATGACTATAGATATCAAAAAACTATCCAAGTGTTATAATATCAATTTATATTGAATTTGTAGGAACTATTAGAATGTGATGCAACTCTAAATTATAACATACCTTCTTCCTGCACATATATTTTTTTTTGGAAACCACCAACAAGGACTAACAAATGCATCCTTTAACATGTTATGATTTAAAGCATATACTCCAGCTTTATTGGACACATACCACGAATTTTTAATATTCAATAAACACCCTCTCTCCCTCTTTAATATGTTTGCTACCTATATAGCCCGTGTCTGTGTACCATCTATATATATACATACTAAATTGATATCAATTCGCACACACAAAATATCTCCCGAATACTTTTAATGAATCTTTTGTGATATTTATTGGTGATAACTTTCTTGGCACACACAACCTCTCTGTTTATATGGCTATTTTACAACCAAATACATGATTATTATATTACTATGATGTTTGCGCTTTTGTTATTTACTCATGTATTTGTGCAGCTCACCCTTTGTTCTTTCTTTTCTAGGCTGAAGCTGAACTTATCTCTTCTATTGTCACCTTTTTCAAGCGAATCGGGATCACAGCATCTGATGTTGGGTTTAAGATTTCTAGCCGAAAGGTTTACACTGATATACCTTGAATACCTTTAGACAACCAGAGGACTTTCTTGATTTTTTATTCATTTTATGTCGTCATTTTTTCCATTAGGTAAAGGCTTTTTATATTGAAGCCTTTTAAATTGCTATCATATTTTTATAGAGCTTAAGCTTTGGCATTGTGTTCGTCCGAGATGAATCCTCAGTTTTAATTTTTATAAGTTCACCAAATGCGCCAAATAAGGGGAGGAATCAGTGTAAACAAGATGTATACAGTTATCAGCATAGGTATACAGAGAAACACCTGTGTGACCAATCCAAATCAACAACATATACAAGTAATAAGTCTCTTCTCACTCTCACTTGCAATGCAGTAGCATAAAGAAAATCACATTTGCCAATATACCTCCTTGACTTCTGTTTGATGTATATTTGAACTGCTGGAGTACATCAGTTTGACAAAAGCCAAGAAAATGTTATTGTTTGGGCAAACCACCTCTTTCATGGGTTCTTATAGCAGATGTTGCAAGTCACATGTAAGGTAGATATTGTGAAATTAAGCTATTAAGTATTTAGTAGTTTGAATATCATGGTGATAGACTCCACGACACGCTTGCGTGAGGTGGTCGTAACCCGTATCGTTCTAGCAATGGTTATGGGTGGAACATCAATGACATCTTGACAACGGTAACCTTGGTACAATCAACGGTTGATGTATGGTAGAGGCATAGTTGTTAAGGCAACGCCTAGGCGACGCCTTGGCGTCCAGGCGCTTGGGAGTAGAGAAGGCGAGCGATGACTTGGAAGAGAGCTTCTAAGGCAAGCGTAACCCATGGACCCATGGACCCATCGACCCATCGAAAAAAAGAGGAGAAAGGGAGAAAGCCCTTGCGCTGAACTCAGTCACTCGACATCTGCTCGCTCGAGACCTTCGATCTGCTTGATTCCTTCGACTCCCCCCATCTGCTCGTCGCTCGATCGAGACCTTCAACTCCCTCCCTCCAGTCTACTCGCTCGACCCCCTCCCAATTGCTCAACTCGACATCTTCTCGCTCGACCCCTTCCGCCTGCTTAACTCGATATCTGCTCGTCGCTCGATCGAGAGTTCGAGATTTTCGATTCTCAATCGCAGCTTCAGCCTCGCAGCCTTCGACTCCCTCCCTCCCGTGCTCGACTTCATCACTCGAGTCTCGACAGTCGACACAGGTTATTCCTTGTGCCAATATTTTTTTTTTGCTTCACGACTATATGTTTGAGATTTTGAGCAGCTTATTACTATATGGCATATACTTGAGACTTTGCTTCACTGACTATCTGGTTATATATTTGTTGAGTCATTGACTGTGGATTTATTAGTTATTACTAATCTATTATATGTATATTGTCATATAGTGTCCTGCATATACTTTTTTGTTAGTTTCTATACATATTAAAATTTACTTAAGATTACTAATTGATGACTGTTGATGACTGTACATATTGCTTAAGTTTCTATACAGATTGTCTAGTTGATGACTGTTATCTAGTTGATGATTAAATTATTGTATACATATTAAATTTCTAGTTGATGACTATTATATACTTATATTGTCTCTAAAATATTATTTGTTTGATTGTATTTTGCAGTAACTATAAAATAAAATGGCAGAATTGTCCATAGTGTTATGTTTTGAGTTTTAATGTATATGAAATTTTATTGTCAATATACTTGTTAAGTAAAATAAATAATATATAAATTGTACATTGTAAAGGACTTGTCGTCTTACGGACGCCTAGGCGGTCGCCTACCGCCATGACTCGCCGTGGCGCTGTGACAACTATGGATAGAGGACGCCACAAACAACTATGGATTGATGCCTGATAAGTCGGATTGATCGCCACAGACACATCGATAAGATCAAGAGTTTTTGAAAAGAACAAAGATAAAATACTCTTAAGTAATCTTAAAAAAAGAAGTATTGTTAAATCAATCAGTGTCCAAAACCCTTGGCCTTGAAGCCTATTTATACTAGTACAAGGACTTAATTATGGTAATAAAAACCCTAAAAGTGTTTCCCTGTGTTGGCCACTCAACAATTTCATGTAGTTTCTTTTAGGATGAATTGATTATGTTGATTGATCAGTTGACAAGAACTGTATTTGCTTTTTATATTTTCTGGAATTCAAAGGTTTTCTTTTTGTTTATAGTCCCTTTCTTCATTACAGGTTTTACAAGAAGTTTTGAGTTGCTACTCCATACCAGAAGCTTTATTTGGAAAAGTTTGCATCATTATAGACAAGGTCAGTTGTATAACATGTTAACTTTTAAATCGCAATTACACCTTGCTCCTTGTTATTGTCTACTTCTACCTAGATACATACAGCTTGCCTTAAGACATAGTACTTGTAAAAAAAAGAAAAAAATAACTAGTGAGGTAGCTTTCCGTGAAACAGAAGGTTTACCTTAGTTCACATGCTTTTATCCCCGTGCATGTCATTGTGGACTTCTATATCTGTCTGATTGTGAGCATTTCATGTTGACTTTAAGGTATACAATTGAACCTCTTTCTGATTAGCGAGTATATAAGTAATATTATTACCATTGGGAAATCATTCTTTGCACTTGACAACCATTATCTTTTCGGAATTTGTAGAATTTTTTTTTTGTTACCTTTTTTGATTGCAACCTTTTCCTTTCAAAAAGAGAAGAAGGATACATCTTGCATCTTCCTCCTTTCATCATATTTTTGATAGATGAAGTTGTTAATTTGAGATGGGTCAAGCAAATTCAAGTTAACTTTTGAGCATAAAACATAGGACTATCTCTGTTTCTCATGGTAATTTACTACTATTTATCTTTGATATAATGATATGGTAGTTCCTGAACTATATCATAAGTGGATGTTGACATTTTTAGTTAATGTAGTGTGGTGTCTGATTGAAAATATTTTTTGCTCTTATATCTTTTTTTTATTCATTTATTGTTCATTTCCCTTTCACAGATATCTATAGATGTTTTTATACATATTTTGACTTTAACTTGTTTGTTGAAACAGATAGGAAAAATCCCAATTGATGAGATAAAGAAAGAGTTGGAGCGTGCTCATTTATCAGATGTGGCTATTGAGGAGCTACTGCAAGTTCTCTCCGTGAAGTGCTTGTCAAAGCTGGAAGGTTGGTTGTTGCAAAGTTTGGTGGGAGAATTTCCTATTCTTCTTGTTCTCATTTTTCATTGTTATATAGTTACAGTCAGACCTGTGAAACTATGTGTCTGCAGAGAAACTTGGACCTGCAGGGGAAGCAGTAAGTGATCTTAAACGGTTATTCTCACTTGCTGATAAGTTTGGATTTTCAGAGTGGATTCAGTTTGATGCATCTGTTGTCCGTGGCCTTGCCTACTATACTGGAATTGTATTCGAGGTAGGTGTGAAATTTTCCTTAAAAGGAAAATATGAATTTTTGTTATAAGAAATTGAATCTCATCAGAACCTTGGATTCTGTATCCCCCATTCAGTGCTGTTGGTTGTGATACTAACAACATTCTTTTCGGAAGTACTCCCTCCTTTCCATTTTTTTTATTTTTGTTGACTTTCAAAAGTCAACTTAAGAGTTTTTAAACTCAAAATTGGCATAGATTCTTTTAATTTTAATCAATACATTAATGAATATTGTAAACGATCTAAAAAGTATTAATCATTATAAGCTTTATGGTTTTATAATTTTTTGTGAGTTATCTTAATTTTGAGTTTGAAAATGTCTCAAATTGATTTTTGAAAGTCTAATTTAGAACGGAGGGAGTATAATATAATTTGTATGGGCAACTAGTTGGTGTAAGAACGTATCATTTGCCTATAAATGCAACTTTTGCTGCACTTTTGCATTTAGGTGCAGTAGTATGTTGCATGAACAAACAGGGAGCTCCTAATCTATAATTGACAAGATAATAAGAGTTAGTGTGCACAATTATGCTGATTCCTGTTTTGATCCTGACATAGATACGAGTAAAACATTTTGGGTTGGCGATATTATCCACCTTTTGAGCATAAAGGTTTGTTATTTCACTGCATGGATGACTATGCACAGAGGTTAAGCCTAGGAGACACAGATGTGACAGATCAAAGAGTTTACATGTCAGCCTGAATATGGTATCCGTATTCCTGTTTACTGCTCTGCGCATTCTACTTCCCATATACTTTTCTGAAGTGTTATGCTGATGCTGATGTCGTTAATATCCACTTAGTATACAAGTAGCAGTGAAACCAAGTAGTGAGGGAGCATAGAAAATCCCAGTTGAATGTCTTATCTATATAAATGTCAAGTACTGTAACGTGCCTTGCTAGTCTAATTTAATGCATTACTCACCCGTCCGCCACTATAAACACCACTTCCCGATGAATTCCTAGGTTTGTAGTGAACGGCTACAAGCAAAATTGTATGTGCCAGAAATTTATTATAGGACAGATTTCATTCTAGCATAGTCATGTATTAAACACTAGCATAACTTATAATCTTAATTTTCTCCCCTTCACTTTTCTAAGTAACGACTTTTCATCTCTCGCAGGGGTTTGATAGAGAAGGGAAGCTGCGAGCGATTTGTGGTGGTGGGCGATATGACCAATTACTCTCAACTTTTGGGGGTGATGACATTCCTGCTTGTGGCTTTGGCTTTGGGGATGCTGTAATAGTCGAAGTGAGTCAAAGTTTAGTAAATTTACTTCTCTTTCTTTATAATGATACTCTGGCGCTTTGAATAGATTCTACCCCACCCACTTCTGATAAACGAATCATAGATTATCTATGAGTGCATTTTGTTTCTCTTGGTAAAGATTTTTGTTTTGTATGGTACTAATTGTTGGCATAAATTTTTCGGTAGAGTAATGTTAGTGAATGCAACTCTTATTTTTCTTTTTCTTAGCTTTCAAAAATAGAAAATATCTTAGCGTACTTCTAAAGTATATAGTCAAATAACTTCGAATTTCATAACATGAGGCTAACTGGAAAATTAGTGAAAGATGATATGAGTTTTATTTTATTTTGAATAGATTTCTTTCTTTATTCATTGATATGGGCTTTAAGACAAAAGTCCAATGGTTATGTGGACTCCTTGGTAGACTTGGGGACCCTTATAATTTTAGGAGTTACTCCTGGATTCAGAAATCAGGATCGCTGATCGACTGGGTGCGCGGAACGAAATTGTGGTAGAATGCTCAAGACACCCAGGAACGAAATTATGGTAGAATGCACAAGAAAATTAAGTCTCGTGCCATGATTTAGAACGGTAGTGCCCGGTACGTGGAACTTTAAGAGTTCGTGATAACCCTCATAGCTTACTCCTCTAGCTGTTGTGTTCAATGGTCTATTGTCGTGGATATGATACTTTTTTCTTTTGATAGATGTTTTCCCAATGCGGATTCTATTTTTGTTCTGCCTTTATAATTGTACCTACCTTCTTGACCGTTATTAAAATTATTGGTTTAATGTTGACTCTTATGAATTTTTATTTCAGTTTATTTTCAAAATAACAAACATTTGTTTTCAGTCCTATAATTATTACTTTATCTTTTGGTGAATGTTTAGTTGCTCAAGGAGAAAGGATTATTACCAGAACTTACTCCCCATGTAGAGAACATTGTTTGCTCGTTGGATTATGATCTTCAAGGTGCAGCTGCTGCAATTGCTGCAAAACTGAGGGGAAAAGGACAAAGTGTTGATTTGGTGCTGGAGTGCAAATCACTCAAGTGGTTAGAATTTGACTTTCTGATTCATAAAAGTTTCTCATCAATGCTGCATTTCTTCTGAAGGGATGTTTGTAATGTATGTCTTTTCTCTCAATTTCAGGGTGTTCAAACGGGCAGCACGGATAAATGCGGAGAAGCTGATATTGGTGGGAAGCTCTGAGTGGCAAAAAGGTATGGTCGGAGTAAAAATACTTTCAACTGGAGAACAGTATGAGATCAAAGTTGATCAATTAGACTGATTAGAATTTGATTTTGCTGACGGATTTTGTACTTCTATACGATTAATAATTGATCTTTAGGTTAATTTTTCATTGGGTGACTTGTCTTCCCCCTGTTTTGTGTATTTACATTAGTTTTATAGACTTATAGTGATCTTACCCAAATGAAATCGTTTAGGTCTTGGTACTATGCCTTGCTCTAATAAAATTTCTTCATTCAGGAAAGATTAGTATGGACTTAGGAAAGGATATTTGGGTGGATTGTTTCATGAAAAGAGAAATGAATACTAATTTTGAGCATAACTAGCAGCAACTCATTTTTCGGTGATGAGAGTTGCTAAATAAACTGAAAGCCAGTTTCAGGCACAGTAAAACTTAACTACATGGAATACTTGGTGGTGAAGCAATAGATAATTTTTAATATATAGTTGGAATTTTGATTTTGAGATTAGCTTGAGAATGGTTAGAATTTGTAAGAATTGAACTAATCTTTTTCTTTTTTGCACCAGTTACTGTAAAGATGAGAACCATTGGAAATTAATTTGATATTTATCAAGACTACTATGTGTGTCTGTGTTAAATAGCATGCATCTATGTTTAAGATTTTGTTAGGTAGCAAGTTGCTAGCAAAAAACGCTTACATCTAACATTAAACAGCCTAAGATATAAAAGTGATTAAAATTCAACATAAAATGCTGGGTGGTGAAGCAAATGGTAATATTTGATATAGTTGGAATCAGGATTTTGAGATATGTGAGAGCATGATTAGAGATGGTAGGAATTGGAACCTATCATCTACTTCTTCTTTTTGGGTTAAATCATTTTTTCCCCTGAACTGAAGTATAGTTTACATTTACATAATCTTACAATCAACTCGTTAAACTACATTTTTTGTACTAAAATTAAAAATTCCGTTCAAAGGTGTTAAAAGTTAATGGCAATCTATGTGGCACTATGTTAGACGCTTATGTGGATTATTCCAACCAACTAGAACATGACAATATTGATGATGTGTATTAGAAAATTTTAGTAATAAATGCATCACATATAAAACATATTAAATAATAAAATTAAGTAAATCTATGAAAAACCAAACAGTTTACCATAAAAAGTAAATCAAAATTAAACTAATTAAAGTACTATAAAAATTTAAAATATGCAATAAAACAAAGTAAACTATTTTTTTTGTATACTGCAAAATTAAAACAAAATAAACATAATTAAAAGAAAGGAAAATAAGTTAAACAAACACAATAAGAATTTTTTTTTTTTAAATTAACCAAATTAAGTTTTATATTTTCCAAACTTGCAAACCCAGTTAATTTTCCTTCTCCATCAAACTTATTCACCGAGCATGAAACAAACCCAGAACATTAAGAATACACCAAACATGAAACAAACCTGCCACCAAATCAACGCTCGATAACCATCGATTCACCACCTAACACCGCCAACTCTGAACAACAACCACCAAACCCAATTAGTTTCTAAAAAATTGAAACCAAATTTAACCAGTTAAGCAACAACACTCTTAAAACTCTGTCAAACTCGCTGACAATTTAAATTGGGTCAGGTCTGTGCCTTAGATTGTAGTAACGTTTTTGTTTGTGTAAGTTTTTGTATAAGAGGAAGGATGAAGTTGCAGGAGGATTTATCAATATCTTAACTGCTGGAGAAATGGATAGTTTGGAAAGAGGATCAGATCTGAAAAGAACTTTCTTCCTTCTTGCCATAAACAACACCTTCTCCAATAATCAACCAAAAACATAAAGAAAAGAAGAAGCCATGGTGGTCGCCGAAAATGATAGGGGAGAGCAGAAAACTGCAAATTAGACTGCAACCAGCAAAACCAACACACGCAGGCTATGAAGCACGGATACGATACGATACGGATACGCGGATACGTGATTTTTTCAAAAACTCAGATACGATACGTTGGGGGGTACGTTGAATATAAAAATAAAAATATTATATATTTAATTCCTAAAATTTCATTACACAAGTTCACCATTTCAAAAACAAAAGAGCAATTAACATCATCAAAAGTCAAAAGATTAGCCTAATCCATTCAAAATATTGTCCAAGTGCCAACTGCCAACTACCAACTACCAACTACCAGCCATCAATAAGAGCAAAATGGGTCTATTTTTTACAACACAATAAAAAATAACACTTAAAAAACCTAAAATGAGAAGATTATATGTGTGTGTGTATATATATATGAGTATATGAGTATGAGTCATACTGTATGACTGTCGGGAGAGAGGGAGGGAGAGAGAGAGAGAGGGGGAGATACCTTATACATAGATGAAGACTGACGGCGACGACGTCTACATCCGACGAGCAGAACAATAGAAGACGATCAATGATTGGTGATGAGCAGCAGAGAAGAACAAGAGAACACTTTCGGTATGTGATGTACTGTTCTTAATTTGAGGATTTTTATTATAAAGGCCTAATTACAGTTTTGACCCACATATTTTAAGTAATATCAAATTTAACTCCACACGTATTAGAAACAGTTCACAACGTATCCGTAACGTATCGGAGTGTATCCAAAACGTATCTGATTAATAAAAATTAAATTTAAATTACGGATATTCTAAATCCGTATCCGATACGTATCGAGAGCGTATCGGAGCGTATCTGTATCCGGTACGCGTTCGGTACGTGATACGGAGCCCAAAATAGAGTATCCGTGCTTCATAGCACGCAGGTGTGGTGTGGTGCAGTTTTAAAATTAGGAACCGACATTTGCGGTTGAGGAGGTATCCAAGAACCGCACCGGCAAAACCGCATATATATATATATATAACTTTAATAGTTAAATTATATGTAATTATATTTACATAGATGTAAATATAGAAATTTTTGTATATACTAACAAACATATACCAAATAAATACAAATATATGTAATAAAATAGATCTTTTTATATTTAATATTCTAATAATTAATACTTTTTTGAGAAATCAATTTCATTCCAAAGTTTAAAAATACAATTATCTTATTTATATATATTTTAATTTTGTTAAAAAGTAAAACAAATATAAAAGGCATTCATGACTTATTCATTTTTTGTTTTTACATTTGACAAAATTAAAAGGAAGATAATAGAACTAAAAGACTTCAAAGAACAATGCTTTATAAACTATGTTGTTAAATGTTATTCTTTATTTGAAACATTCTAGTTATTGTTAAGAAAAATATTAATTTGGTGTTAATTTAATTTGAATAAAAATAATATTAATTAATATTTTTAATTTGTGTAATGTATTTTTCTTTGGTCTAAGTATAGTTTTGCACCCGCAACCGCAAGAAACTGCAATCGCAAGAAACCGTATTGGCACGGTTGATAAAGGTTAAAAACTGCATATTGCGGTTGCAGTGGGAGCTTAAAATTACCAAACTGCACTGCGCTCTCCCCTAGGAAATGGTGAGTGAAAGTTAGAAAACCCCCTAGAAAGAGCATGTTGAATTTGGTATGGACTGGTGTAGATTTAGGTAACTACAGAGAATTTTTGGAAGATTCATTTTGGAAGATTGTAGTTATTTCTTTGGTGTTTTGATTTGACAATTATAAAATTTTTAAAAATATTTGAAACCTTTCTTTTTAACTTCATCAGATTGTTTTTATAGAGGGAAAGAGAGAAAAACTATTGTGAATTTGTGATTGATTTAATCAGTACCATTTATTTGCTGATGAGGGTTTGTTCAATTTAATTATTTCTTTTTCTTTTCTTTTTAATTCATTAATTACATATATACTTTTTCTTTAAATAAAATAATTATGTAAAATAAATACTCATTTTAATTTCATATTTTTACTTTAATTAAATTTTCTTTTTTTATTTTAGTTAAGTGAGGTATTTTCTATTAGACTATTACCTTGTTTTATTTTTGATATTTCCTTCAATTTTTCTCTTAACTATTTTTTTTAAATATTTATTTTCCTTCCATTTCCACCTAACTTTCCTTTTTTATTTACACTTTAGTGTGACCATGTCATAACAGAGATCCATGTCAGCTTTCTCTCTCACCTGAATCACATGTGGCATTTTCAGTTTAAAGTCAACTTAAGTTAACGGAATTCATAACGTTTAGTAAAAAAAATTACCGTTCAATGAGTAGATTGTAAAAAAATCGAGTTCAATGATGAAAATGTAAATAGGACCTCAGTTTAGTGACTACATTTTTTTTTCTTTTTTCTTTTTTCTGAACTGGTGAAAAAATTATTACTAAAGGTTATTACTTTTATATGCTAAAGTCTACTGTATCCATGTTAAAGAGCATTTTTATGTTTAAGATGTTGCAAGTCAACATGAATCTAGGGAGTAATGTAGTAAACTCACATATAACATAAAATAAAATGGCCCAAGGTGTAATGAAGTTTGAGATAACATTAGAATAAGATCATATGGCTTATATTAACTTGAGATGTCATAAATAGTTGGGGTCTAGAAATTTTGAAATGAATCCAGTCAGATAAACAGATTGCTCCAGTCAGATAAACAGATTGTAATATTTTTGCAGGAAGCCAGACACTTGAAAAAACACTATATATATGCTGAATTGTAATCTTGTAAAATATCTTGCTCCTTTTTTTTTAATGATCTTGGTAAGTAAATGTTAATGCATTTGTTTTGAAGATCTTCAAGTCTTGAGTTACTGTATTGTATTTTAATAATTATTTGTATACATACAGTAATTTAATAATTAGTTTTATGTTCTTTGCATATATCATAGCTCAAGTTTCAGGTTAACAATGTTGGCCACTTTATATGTTGAGTGAGGACATGATTTTGCTGCCTGATGCTTGTATTCTTACAATATTGCAGAGCATAGAGAGCATTTACTTTCAATTTTTGTAGTTGGCAGATGGTTTACCTTCTGAGTAGAACATTGGCTGCTCCTTGAAAACCATTCTGGATAGACTATTGGCTGCTCAGTAGACTAATCCACTGAAACTGGTTCGAGTGTTGTATCATTTTTAACATCAGTTGGGTAAGGGATTCCACTTGATACAGTAAGTACCTAAAAGCCTAGCTTTTTGGCTTGGCTTAGTTTTTTTGACTATAATAGGGTACCAGAACAGGACAAGTTCTTAAGGGATTTGGGAAGAGTAGGGATGCCAAGGTGTTTTGGCCGTGCGAGTATTCTTAGTTTTGTTGGTACTTTGGACCGAGTGGTGTGCAAGACGTTTTGTGAGAGACAATTAGCATTGCACTTGTCGAGGGATCGAGTCATTTTAATGGGATCTATCTAGTCTGGCCCAGATACGATGTTGACCAGTTTTATTAATGCTGCTTCAAGTAAATTGATGGGGGCTTTGCAGGTGAAATTTTTATCCCTTTCCCATAGTTGGCTACTTTTTCCAATTGCATTTCGCGCTTAAGTTTTAATCTCTCTGTAGTTCTCTGGCATCAGTAGCTGCTTGTGAAAATAAGTGAAGCCTATTTTGGTTTTTCTTTGTTCTTCTTTTCGTCTCTTCTGTGGTTTTTTTATTGCTCAATGCTGGTAATGAACCACTGTAAGTTGCCATTATTGTAAGGCAATCAAAATTCCTTGATGATGCCAATAACCTTTTATTTCAGCAAGTTAAGAAGACAACTCCGTCGTTAAAAACTAGTTCGTTGACTGATCACTCCACTCCAACGGGCCTGTATATATCTATATATATATATATATATATATATATATATATAGTTTGTATGTTATTGGCAACTTTCCTATTTTTCACTTTGAGCGCAGCAGAAAATAGAGGGAATTTTTTTTGTTACAGAGATTGAAAAGGTCCCCACACCCTTTACTTTATTTAATACTTATCTAATTAAAAATTAAAAATTAAAAATATTCCAATGTGCCAAAAAGAAAACCATTTAAAATGCCGAAGTTACTTTAAAATTTATATGATGCATATAAATACGAGGACGCAAAGTAAAGAATTGCATCAAAATCTCACAGGGGAGGTTTGTTTGCACCTTCTTCGGTACTTTATTCTTTTATAAATATTCCTTTTATCCAAGAAGATAGTCTAATTTTATTTTGTTAAAATTTTATTATTTTTGAGATTTGTACAGGACACATCTAGACATAATTTTTTAATTTATTTAGAATTAGAAATTTTAGAATCGGACTTATTATTAAAAATATACTCTATAATCTAGCTATGCCTAGTGTAGGTTATGCAAATTTAATGTTTTAAAAAAATATATATATATCAATAGAAGAAATATGATTCCCTCCAGTAAATGGTTTTGTGCTTTGTGTTGGTAAGTGAAAAATGAGTTATCAGTGTCTGTAAAGGGCAAAAAGAAACAAAAAATGTATGATGGAATTTTGTTGTTATTCTTACGTTGTTTAAAAGCTAAAACAAGTTCCGTTAGTTAGCAAATTAAAGGAATTTATATAATGGAAAAAAAGAAAAGAAAGAGACAATCATACCAGGAAAAACAATTGTCTAAGCCCTTTTGTTTTTCCTTCTTTTTCTTTAAACAAACCTACGATTGAAGTCAAATCTCATTTAGAATTCAAGCAGAGTTGTTTAGTTTTAATCAAAGTCGATAAATCAAAACTTTTCTCTTTCACATTTAACTAATTTGAACAAAATGGAGAAAAGGAGTAGGGTAGCGAAATAACCAAAGATTATGTTATGATACCCTTTCATTTAGCTTAGCCACACGGCCCATAAGAATACTACCACCAAAATGTAAAACCCTCACCGAACCCTTGCTTCCCTCTAATTTTCATTTATCCTTCCGTCAGTTTCTTTCCCTCTAATTATTGGATTATAAAAACAAATTTGAGCAATGCATAAAACCAACAAAAATCCTTACAAACCCTCGCTATAATTTCCCTCCTTCAATGTGGTCGAACCCCAGGTCTTACATGCCATGACTAAAGGACTTGTGTTAGATCACCACACGTTCATCTCTATTCTATACAAAAAAACTTAATCCCTCAACTGTTTTCCTTTGAACCCAGATTTTGTTTTCGCTGATTTTGATGATTTTTGGTGGGTATTAGTTGAAATGGTGACCGGTAGGAGTCATCAAGAAGATAGGGAAAAGAATCCATCCGCCGCTACAAGAGGTGCTACAAGGTCATGGGGCACCACTGTTTCTGGTCAATCGGTGTCGACGAGCGGCAGTGTTGGGTCTCCGTCAAGCCGGAGTGAGGCGGCGATGGCAACCCCCGTCAGCGAGAGCACTTTTCTCAGGTTAAACCACCTTGATATTCATGGCGATGACGCTGGATCTCCTGTTGGGTTAGTCTTTTTATACGGAATTTATTACGAGTGATTAAAGAGTGTTAGATTTGATGCTGGGTCTTGAATTTCAGTAAAAGACTGGACAAGTGGTGCTTTGACTTTTTCTAGTGAACATGATTGTGTGGTTCAGTAGATTAGTGGATGAATTATTAGTAGCAAATTTTAGATGGTTTTCAATTGGCACTCTTAAATTATAATAAATTATAATGTAATCGTGAATTTTTGCAAATTGTGCTATTGATTAGTGCTTGTATTGCTTATTTTCTCACTAACAGCTAGTGGTTTGTGTGTGTACTACAAAATATAACTAATCACCAGTTTCTATACAGTAATAAGAAGAAAAAAAGAGGACAACGTGCCGTTGGAGGGGATAAAAATGGTAGAGGACTCCGCCAGTTTAGCATGAAAGGTGTGTCGACACTGTCATATTTCTGGTTTTTGTTTTGCTTTTGTCTAGTTCTAGAAACATATAGCATACTACTGGGTGTCGGTTTATTATGAATGGGGCGTGGACACTGTCTCGTGCTTCTAGATGTCAATGAGAAGCATAATGCCATTACTTCTTTTTGCAAGAGTAATTTTTTTTTTTTTTGCATATAACTAATGCTTAATTGACAGTCTTCATACTAACCACTGCACGTATTGCCTCTTATTGTGCATAATGTTTCATACTGATTACTGTATGTATTGACTCCTATTGTGCATAGTGTGCGAGAAAGTGGAAAGCAAGGGCAGAACCACTTATAACGAGGTCAGCTAGATTTTTGTTTTCATTTACTATCATATTTGAGTTTTAAATTTTCTGATGTTTATATTTTAAACTCTTTTTGTACTTGATAAGTGATTGGATACCAATTTATCAGTAAAATGTCTTCTTCTTCTTTTTTTTTGATGGGGATGGTGTCCATACCAGATAGTGCTAATATTATTTACTTTCTGATAATATCCACAAGTGGTTCTGGGTATAGATGATGGTTGAGAATTGTTTACACTAATAATTATCCTGACTACTCAATGAGCAGGTAGGGTAGGTGAGAATGAAGCAGCTTGAGAGATTAGATGTTAGGGTAATAATCGTGTTTGATTGTAGTTGCTGATCACAGAGAGAACTCTTTACTAGAACTTTGGTCTGGGGAAGAACAAAAAAACTGTTTCCATTGGAGAATAGTTCTCTACATGTTGTCGTATCAAATCATGTCATAAATGGTTAGTAGTTCAAGGCACCACTCCTCTTGATATAATGAGGAAAAACCATCCTTATGTGCCTAACATGCGCTAGGTCATTCAATAATAGTACACTAAGTACAGTATTATGAGATGATTTGTGTTCCTTTTATTGTATATGTATTGTCACAAACTAATACTGATTTACACACGAGATGGCATTTCCTAGAATTCTGAAGAAGATCCCATTGGAATAGAATCATGAATTCTAGTCTACTTGAAGAGCTTCGAATCATAACATTAATGATTAATCAAGGCAATGGTTTTCCCCATGGAGTCAAAGCCAATGACATGATCATTTAAGGAGTATTCTTTATGGGGGCAAATGGATCCTTGATCGGGGTTCTTTTGTATACGTGACTCCTGATGGCGGAGACAACCAATAGTGGTGACTATTCTTTATGAGGAATGAGCTATAGTAGCAAGGTGTTTTTCAATGAAATCTGCTTTTTCTTTTCTTCTTTTTTTTCCTTTTTTAAATGCCTTATAGGGAGAGTGGGGTGGGACTTTTCCTTGGAAAAAGCGAAAAGCATATGGTACATTGAGGTCTTCTCGGATTTTTTTGTTTTTTTGGTTTCTTGGATGGCAGCGATAGGGTGACTCAAGATAATTTGATAAGGAAGAGGTTCTTTGTTAATTGGGGTTGCATGTGTAGATGACTGCAGAGACTGTTGATCGTCTGTTGTTTCATTCTGTGGTAGCTGTAGACCTCTAGTGTCTAGTATTCTTACTTTTTTGGTATGGTGTGGGTAACGCTGAGTTTGTGGTTGATGTTTATGGGGAAAGGCGTCCTGCGGTGATAGTGTCGAGGTGTTTTAAGTGAAATCTTTTCTTATCATACCATACGGGAGAGGGGAATTGGACTTTTCCTTGGGGAGGGGGAGGAGAAATAGTAGCAAGGTTCTATTGTTAAATTTTTTTTTTTCATGCCTTACAAGGCGAGGGGATGGGACTTTTCATAATAAAAGCATATGGTTCATTGGGTTTGATGTAGGAGAACAAAAAATACTTAGGGTTTAGGATCCTTTCATTGCAACCAAGACTTTTTGTCTATCCTGCAGAAAATCGGATGTGTCTGCAGAAAAGAATACAACTCAAAGTTGGATATAATTCAATAATCAATAGTTATTAGCAAAAGAAGCTTGGCCTTATAAAGGCACTATGGGAACTTAAGTAAACACTTCATATCCGGCCCCTATCAGGACCCCCTTGAGAATTAGTGTTTTGCCTGGATGGAAGGTGATTTGGGCTAATGATAATTTGTGGTGGAGGAGGTTCTTTGTTAAGTGGGGTACTGTGTAAGATGACTGTAGAGCCGGTTCATTGTTTGTTGTTGCATTGCTAGGTAGTTATATACCTTTGGTGCCTATTGTTCTCACTTTTTGGTATGATGTGAATATTGCCGAGTTTGTCATTGATGTTATCGGGGAATGGTATCCTGTGGGGATTGGAAAATCAATGTTTTATACGAAGATCAGAGTTGTTTGCTCTTCAATGTTTGTGTTATACCCTTATGTAAGGAGTCAAGAGTGGAATAGCAAATACTTTGAAGACGCGGAGAGGTCTATTCTTCAGCTTGAATATTTTCTATTTTGATTTTTGTTCTTATGGTTCATTTGTGTTTCTATAATGGATTTTTAGAGTGAGTTTGCGCTGGGTGAGACGAGGTTATGTTTATATGGGGTTGATTATGATGGAAGCATAGGTATTCTTTTTATCTTATCTTTAATTTTATGAATCACATGGGTTTCATCCCGTGTGACGCTCCTAGTAAATTTACTTACTAAAAAGATAATATTGTTTGAGCAGCAGACACATTTTCTATTTAAATTTACTTACTAAAAAGATAACATTGTTTGGGCAGCAGACACAGTTTCTATACTTTATTGTATTATGTTGACATCTATATTCCTGCTGAGACAACTGTTATTAGAGATATGGAGTTCAATCTTTAAATGGGGAGTTCAAATGGGAACCTGCATGCTCAATGATGTGAACTTTACGAGGGATCATCCTGAATATTCAGGGAAAATCAAAGAAAAATAAAAAGAATCAGTTTTCTGTCCTATTGAAGTTGTAGAATCCTATCCTTTTTTTTTTTTTTTTTTGTTTGTTTGTTTGTTTGTTTGTCTTCATAATGAACTTTATTATGGTATATTATTCTATTCAGGGGGGGTGCAAATATGACCCATCTTTTATTGGCTTATACAATATTCAGTTAGACGTTTGGGGATTTAAATCAAGTACTAGATTTGATCTAAATTCTAAAACAAATAAATAAATCAAGATCATGTTCATTTTCTTTAAATATTTTGTCTAAAAGTTACAAAGTTAGGTTTATAGCAGATGGAATACCTGTCTTTATATGGAATCTCCATTAGATAGTATCTTAGCATTAATCCTATGTTTTGGTTGTCTGCATGTGGACGAAGTGCAATCTAGTCCAAATTCTACTCAAGAAAATTAAATGAAAATGTTTATGCAATCTATATAATGTTTATAGATCTAGTATTTATTTAGTCATGTATATTACGATGTAATAACTGAATCGCAGAAGTTAAATTGTTATACAGGTCGCAGACGAACTTGTAGCTGAATTTGCTGATCCTAGCAACAGTATTTCATCTCCAGACCAGGTTTGTCTCTGTACCGAGGCTGATGAAAATGTACATCTCTATATTCATATCTATGGTATATGATGTTTTTTTAAAAAAAATTCAATAAATTTAATTTTCTGGTGAATGATATATCACAGCAACAATACGACGAGAAAAACATTCGCCGAAGGGTTTATGACGCCCTGAATGTTCTCATGGCTATGGATATTATTTCCAAAGATAAAAAGGAGATACAGTGGAAGGGTCTACCTCGAACTACCTTGAACGATATTGAAGAATTGAAGGTCTCTCTCTCTCTCTCTCCCTCCCTCCCTCCCCCCCCCCACCCCCCCCACCCCCCCCACCCCCACCCCCACCCCCCAACTACACACACACCAACTTTTCTTTTCCTTTTCCTTTTATATGCAAACACCCACAAAAAGGAATTGTTTATAAATAGTCTGACCTAGTCCAATTCTGTTATTCTGAAAATTCAGAGTGAGCGTCTTGGACTGAGAAGTAGGATTGAAAAGAAAGCAGCATATTTGCAAGAACTAGAGGAGCAAGTAAGGATTGTGTTTAGAGTTAGTTTGTTTAACTTCTCTCTCTCTCTCTCTCTATCCTTCTCTCTCTCTCTCTCTCTATATATATATATATATATATATATATATATATATATATATCCCCCCAGCCGGAAAAAAACTATAGCAAGAAGCCACTTTTATGTGCATATAAAATGAGCATATTTCTTGTGGACTATGTTTACTATCCGTCTTTTGCTAACATTATCTTTCCTCCCACCAAGTATGTAGGTCTTCAGAACCTTATACAACGGAATGAGCAATTATACAGCTCTGGAGATGCTCCTAGTGGAGGCGTGGCTTTACCTTTCATACTGGTTCAGGTAGATATGATTGGCAAGTTCTTTGTTTTTCATTGTGGGGCTATACTAAAATCCATTAGCATACTTATCCGTTCTGGTTAAGGGTAGATCACTTCAATTATGCTCCAGCGTGGTTGAAGCTCTACCCATCACCAACTTTTGTCATAGGTGGGGTTGTTGGCACCGTTTCAATTTCTTGTTTGGTGGCATGAACTTGTTGAGCTATGTTACACACACCTTTGTTTATTTATCTAACTGGAGGTTCACACATTTATAATAGATTTGTAATTATCTACTATTCATGATGCTGTAAATATTTTTGGGTCATGGAAAACCATCCTCCGTTTGTATACATCTAGCTGGAAGAAGCTGGATTCTTAGTCCTCTCTGTCTGATTCGAACTCTGCTAAGTGAATTACCTTCAGGTCTTTAATCTCCAAGTATGAGAGATCTTTTTCCATGTAACATTACTTAAGGGTTTTAGGAGGAGATTTCTTTTTGAGATTGATTTAATCAAGGAGCAATGCACACTTGCTTGGAGACCAGTTTTTTTTTTTTTTGATATATTTTTAAAAATACTATAAAAATACTGAAATATATATTTTTTGTAATCTGTTACAAGTTGAAAAGATTACAAGTGATTGAAGACTACAAGCAATACAAAAATCAAATAAAAAAGATGGGCTAATTGTAGCCAAAAGCTAGTGGACACCGTAATTACTCCTGAGATACCACACATTCTTCAATAAAATTTTCAGATATGAACAAATCTTCAAAACAAAAATGCTAGAGAATAAGCCATCACTACCAGTGATCATCTTGCATCAAAATCTGAATAGATCTACCATCACAAATACTAGAGAAAGATCTCCCATACTGATAAAAATAATCCCACCATGATCAAACAAGAGAAGAGAAAGAAAGTCACCCAAATTGAGAAAGAAACCACTCAATTCAAGGGGGAAACTAACTCCCACACAAGGTTAGAACACAACAAACATGAAAAAACAAAACAAAAGAGAGATCTAGGGGAGGATCTCACGAAAACAGGAGAGGAGCCCTTGCCTGTTCTGGATTTAAACTTTTTGGAGATGAGTGTTTTTTGGCTAGAGTGAAAGAAAAGAGAGAAGCCAAAAAGACTTTAAAGAAATTGTTAACGCCAGGTGGAGATAAGTTTACTTTCCAGTTAAGGGACACACTTGATTGGTTTCTCTGTGAGAAGATTGGTTTCTCTGTGAGAAGACATTCTTAAGTTTTATTATTCTAATTGATGCCCCTGCATCGGACAAACCAAACTTGGTGCCTAAAGCCCATTGTATACCAATTTGATCATTAGAATACTGTCAAAAACGTCTTCTTTGGGGATTGAATTTTAGAAGTGATACCCAAAATTATGAACATTGGTTCTATATCATGTACTGAACCACCCAAATATGTTTGTGATTCAATGTTGACAACTCCTCCCGTGTTAAATTTTTTATTTATTTCATTTTTGATAAGTGATTCCCCTTTGGTCCCAATCCCCACACTTAGAGCCAAGCTTACTTATTTAAAATAAATAAAAAAGAATATCTCCTTCAGTTTCTTTTTCTTTTATAATTGTTTATATCCTGCAGTCCTACGTTTACTCTTCGTTTCCCTGAAACCTTGCCTTGTTTATGAAGTCATTCAAGTAAAGACGTTCATTTTAGAACCACCCTCCACACTCCCTGCCTCCCTTTTTTTAAAATTTTATTTTTAAGAAACCTTCCCTATTTTCAAATATTACTTTCTTGAGCTCTTAATACCGAGACATTTGCAATAACATCAGTTTAATATGAACTTGTAACAGGAATGTATGCATGTTGCTCTTCAGATTTAATGTATGGTTGCTTTCTACCTCATAAACAGTATATTACAGACTTTACAGTGATTAACTCTTACTAGATTTTCCTATGGTAGTATAGTAACTGTTCTCATTGTTTGAAACTGTAGACTCGTCCTCATGCAACTGTTGAGGTGGAAATATCGGAAGATATGCAACTGGTGCATTTTGACTTTAATAGGTAAGGAAGCCAGACCCCAAACCATATATTGCTCTTGAGCTGCTCTCTCTGTCAGCACACTTGCTGTTAATCACCTTTCTTTGTTAACAGAGTTCAGTTCCAATTTAATGATGAAATGTTGTGGTTGATTACTGCAAAAGGTTGAAACGGAAGAAGAGAGGATTGATAAGATGGATATATGGCTATTATTAGATTTTATTCTTTAGTTCATTTGATCAAATTTCTGTGTTTTGCGGTAATTAATATGTTCATTGCCTTTGCTTCTGCATTGCTTAGTCTGATTTACTGATTGCAGAATATTTTTTAAGTAATAGGTTTCACTTTGTTTGGAATCACACAGCTTGTTTCTCAAATGTGAAAAATGTTTATCACCTTCTCTGACTGTCATTTTTACCATTATACTAATGCAGCACCCCTTTTGAGCTCCATGACGACAATTATGTTCTCAAGGCTATGAAATTTTGTGAAAGACCACAACAGGGTGATGATACGGCACACAATATTCCTGCTGATGGAGGTGAAAGCTCCAGCATACCCAGCATGTTCCAACCTCAAATTGCTCACCCATCCAGGTTAAGACTACCACCGGGTAGGCCTTCCACATCGCCTCCCCTTCCTGGAATATTGAAGGCCCGTGTTAAGCATGAGCATTAGTCTACAAGTTTCATGGTAGGATCATCCTACCCTGGGTCATTGTCTTTTTACATTTGTATATTGTGTACAATATCTTGCCAGAAATGGGTTGCCCTGCAGACGGCTTCTTCATCAGAATAAATTATGTTCCCTGTTGAAAACATGGGAATTGGGAGGTGACAAGCGCAGATCATCCTTTTGTACTTTTGAAACCTTAATGAGGTTCTGACTCTGACAGTCGCCTTATTTTCTTTTTTCCTTTGTTTTTACCCCATATCTATGATAGGCTTTTGTAATTCGTCAATTATTTCTGTTTGTTGGCTCCAGTTGTAGTAGCAAAGTAATTTTTGTATCCGAATGGTAGGCTGTTGTCTGTTGAGCTGTATACAGAATGAATCATTAAGTTTATTCAGGAACAGTGTTTTTGTGTGTGTTGAACTTATGAGAGTCCTATTCCTATATGTGAGAAATTACCAGTGAGGTTGGTAATTCAATTAAGGTGAGGTTTCACTCTTGGGACCTAACTTGAGGAAAATCAACCATCTCCTCATCTATGGCTGCCTGATTAACAGTAAGCTGATTTACCAGTTTGTATGTCGGAATAATCCACATTGATCAATTCATGCCACTGTAGTTAACAAAACACAGTAACAATAGCTTTAAAACACGTAACAGTAGCATCACCAAGCTTGAGATTGACATGGTTGAGCTTCTCCTTTTAGATGTGTTAATATAATATGGTTTAGATGGACTAAAACTTAGCTCAGTTCGAGCTGTACACGTTTTAAGTTTGGATAGTACTATAATTCAAACTTGTTTAAAACTCGCAATTAATTTTTATTTCAGCTCGAAAATAGCAAACCAAAACTTTACTTATTATTGTGTTTGATTGCATCTCGATGCATTTTAACAACTCACCTCACATCTTTGTATTAGAATGTCCTGTGAATAGTTTAGATTTATTCAGAGGACCTCTTCATACAAAAAATATGGGCTAATAAGAGGTGTGCTGTTAAGATGCAATCAAACACTTGTAACATTTTTAAGCTGATTTTAATTTAAAGTACTTTAATAGTAGATTTTGCATGGAAATATATTTATATATACACTCTCCCTCCATTTATGAGTCTTATTTAAAAAAATTCCTAGTCAAACTTTGAAACTTTAAAATTTAACATTGATGTGAATTTATTTGATTTTCGTTATGAAAATAATTATATTGTAATTTTCTTTATAAAATACTACTAATTATAATATTGCTATGAATATTAGAATTTTATAAATTAATTAAGATCAAAACGAAATGGGACTTTTGGTAACAGCTTCTGCTTTCAATTTTTTTGTTTCTACTTCTATTTTTTTGAAATCGAAAGTAGAAATTAGTGTTTGGTAACGGTTCTGTTTTGAAAAAAGTGAAGGCAAAATCTACTTTGATAGCAAAAAAATAAAAATACAAAAAAAAGTTGTTTTTTTAATTTTGGCAACACAAAAAGTCATTTCAACTTTAATGAGGTACAAACATCAAACCTTCTTAACAACAAAATTTTAAACTCTATCTCTTTATAAAAATAAATAAAACTAACATTGAAATAAAATTATCAAACAAGATTGTCTAATTTTTATGGAACGACACTATTTTCACATGTGTTGTGTTTTTGATATTTTCACATGATTTATTTTTACATGAAAATGAAACTACTGTGTACTCGTGTGAAGGAGGATCATTCATGTAGTGATTCCATAGGCTGGTAATTCCACGGAATGAAGGCAGTGTTGATCATCAAAACGAAATGGGACTTTTTTTACTAATAATGAAGGGGAGCAGTGTTGAGTCGAAGCTGTCGAAGATGAAGGGAAGAAACAGCAGCAGCAGGACTCGTCGGCGAAGCAGCAGCAGTTGTCGGCGCAAGAGAAGAAACAGTCGGCAGCAGCGGAAGAGAAGGAGAAGCAGTTGCGGAAGAGAAAGAAAAGAGAAGAAGTCGTCACGCTTTTTCGATCCAGCAGAGGTAAGTATTTTAGGGCTTAAAATTAAATTTGACATCTCCTGACTAGTCCCGACTTGTCCGACTAGGCGCCGACTAAGTCGGCAAGCGACTAATCCAAGGGACTCAGTCCTAAGCGAATCGGCAGACTTCTGACCCCGACCTAGTCGCCGAGTCGGCCGACTTTTAGAACACTGCAAATAACATTGATAGGAAATATCTAAATTCCACGAACATAGCGCAGGCTAGTTATGATTTGTTTTGATCCCTCAGAAGTCTCCTTTTAGGCATCTTTACTTGCTGACTTGATACTAGTAACGGATCCGGCTAGTGGAGCAAATATAATTGTTCATTATTTTTTTCTGCAGCTTGAAGCAAATGGCAGGACCTGCACCACATACTCAACTTGATGCTGGCCTAGCTGCTGGCATGGGAATGCCAGATAATGGCCTAAAGCTCATGTCATTGTGAGCTTTCCTCTTCTGTTTTTTTTTTCCTAGTTTCTTTCTGGCTTCTGTGGATAGTGTGTTACTGAGCTGCAGACTGCCCTTTCGATAGTGGAATCGACGTGTAATTTGCAACGTACGAATTTTCTTTCTTGTTATCATTTTGATATTAAGAAAGGATGATCCAAATACCTGGTTGTTTGCTCTCTCTTTTTTTCCCCAGTAATTGGTGGTTTGATCATTTGCTTGGGTATTATTTGTTTTTTAGTGGTCATATTTAAGATTGCATCATGTTGGTAATACTTGGTTTGGAAATTAGTTGACTTTTGATAACGAGCTTCATCTTAGGAAGTAAACTTTTTTCTCTTTTCAGGTGAACTCATACATGCATAGAAGTTGTATGTTGAACTACCTATTTATTAGGAAGTAAACTTTTTTCTCTTTTCAGGTAAACTTATTGTTTGGGGTCGATTAAAATTTTGTTAAAAACCACAGACAATGCTGCGAGCCTGTGACCATAAATCAGATGGAAACTTATCAAGAAGTTGGGCATTTCTTGTTTTCAACATATTTTTGGAGCTCAAGATGGAAAGATGTGGGCTATTGGTGCCTACTCTAGGCCCATTCCCTCATCCAGGTAAAGATGATACTTCTCTTATAATCCAATTCAAGATTGGCTACAGTAGCTGTGTGTGCATGAACACTCAGCTATCTCATCTACCTCATATAAAACGTGTCTTTTATTTATTTATTTATTTTTGTGTGTGCATGAAAACAAAAAAAAAACTTTTGGGCACTTTTTTTTTTCTTTGTTCTTTTTTTTGTTGAAACAATTTACTTTTGGACTTTTAAATTGATGTCAATTCCTACTTTCATTGCTAGCATGGCATTTTGGTGGATGGATCCACTTAAATATTGGGTAATGTTTGGAGTCTTATTTTATGATGTAGCGAATTTCAAAAGATTTATTTCATACATTATTTCAGATACCTTTTTTGACAAAAAAAAATAGAAATCTCAAGCATTATCGGTTTTCATATATCCTTGTTATCTAAAATTGCCTGATCCCAGCCATTGGACCAAAGAAAATATCTTTTGACCGGTTACTGGATTTTGAGTAGAGCAGTGAAGGAAAAAGTTAAAACTTTTAGTCAGACTGATTTTTTCTATCTTCTGTTCGTGTATACACTACTAGTCTCTGCAATACGTGCAACCATTACGGGACAAGGGCACAGACTGTCACTCAAATCCAGTAGGAACAATCCATTCCACGCCACGCCACGCCACGCCACTGAAAAAAAAATCATCATAGTTGCTCAGTTCCACAATAAATATCCATCCCCCACTCCGCCCCCCGCCCCCCGCATTGAAAAATATAATATACACGTAGTTATGTAGTTCTATCAATTCCCTTCAAAATATAAGATGGAAGTGTTTTTTTTTATATTTGCAAAGACAAATAATTTTATATTTTAGAACATAAGTAGTATATATATATATATATATATATATACGGGAATAATTCATAACACATTCTTATTATGAATTAAAATTGAGCAAATATTATCTTTATCGTCCAATACAACTAACGATCTAGATTAAAATTAAAAAATTTATGGCTGCGGACGATAAATTACGTCATCTACTAATAGTAGTGGATGTTGCTGATAATAGTAGCGCATTCACTATTATTAGTAGCGAGCGTAACCCGCCGTACGTTCATATATTTGACACTAATACTGATACTATAGATTATTTATACATATATGTATATGATATTGATCTCCATGTGATCCATCCCTACCCCCTCGTCCGTGAATAGCAGAAGTAAAACACACGCTTAAAATTTGACACATCTTAAAATTTGTAGAAAAGGATTAAAAAGAAAAGTAAAACCCAATTATTCTTGTTTTTTTCTATTTTGGCCAACCAACACGTACAATCATGTCTCTGTCATTATCTAGTTCCATTTCCCTTTTCTCAAAATTTTTTCCCAAGGGAATCGATTGAGTCACAACTCTACCTTTGTCTGTCTGTCTGCTTCTCTTTCCATCAATTCACTCCGTTTGCTGTCGGTGTGTAAGTGTCTCGTTTGCATGTGCAACCATCATGTGAACCCCAACCAAATCAATAATGGTGTTCCCACTTTCTATATCCTCCAATATCACTTTCTTCTCTTCTGCGAAATACACCACCACTACTGTTTGATCCTTTTGTATTGATGGCGATGTATAATCCCATTGAGAAAGACTATGGAAATCTGACATGTTAAATAAATAGCCGTTGCATTCGGATCACATGCCCGTCCGTTGATAATGGAGTCATTTTATTGGATGCTCCCCCCATTATATAGGGCATGGTGTTCCTCCTGAACTTGTTTAGAAAATATTACCCAATCTATAATTCGACTAAACAAAACCGTCCGTCTCATGAATTCAATTGGTCATACACATTGAGATCAGAGAAGAACAATTTAAAATGATGGCATATACTATGATAAATAATTAGTTAGCTAATACACATGCTGTACTATACCAAAAACAAGAAATACAAAAATTATAAATTGGGGGGGCATAAATCATATACTCCTTCAATTTCCACCTTTCACTCTCTATCTTCTTCCTCTCTGGGGCGTACTGAAGAAGTTGAACCTGATGCCATATTTAAGGCCTGCCCGTGGGAAAACCTCTGCAATTGTATCATACGTGAGTAACACCCGTCGGGGTAGTTTTTTAGTAGCTGTGAGTGGGAACCTTGTTCTGCCACTTTTCCATCATCTATCACTGCAATGACATGTGCATTTCTTATTGTAGATAGGCGGTGGGCAACCACAATAGCGGTCTTTCCAGCACAAGCGCGCTCAAGAGCCTCTTGTACGCACCTTTCAGACTCTGCATCAAGCGCGCTTGTAGCTTCATCAAGCAGCATTAGCTCTGCTTTTCTCAAGAAAGCGCGAGCAATGGCAATTCTTTGCTTCTGTCCTCCGGATAATTGAACACCCCTTTCTCCTACAAAAGTCTTGTAGCCATCGGGCAATGACGAGATAAACTTGTGGGCATTTGCTAGTGTTGCTGCTTCGATTATCTCAGCCTCCGTTGCTGATTCGTGTCCGTAAGCTATGTTTTCGTAAATGGTGGTAGCGAAGAGGCAGGGCTCTTGTGGCACCACGGCAATGTGGCGTCGCAGTGTCTTAAGATTGTACTTTCGGATGTCCTTTTGATCAATCATAACCCGTCCAGACGTTGGCTCGTAGAATCTTTGTATAAGCGCAATGACTGAACTTTTTCCACAACCACTAGGACCGACAAGAGCTAGTGTTTTGCCGGCTCGAGCACGAAGAGAAAGGTCGCGAAAAACTGGCATATCAGGGCGGGAGGGATAAGAAAAATCCACGTGTTTTAGGTCCACTTCTCCACGGATGCGGTCAGGCATTGGGGTAGAATCTGGATCATCAGGTTCAATTTCTGTTTTGCGATCGAGAAGGTCAAAGACTGACTTCATGGCTCGGCCACCCTTGATGAAGTCAGGGGCCAGGGTTAGTGTTTCAGCAGCACCATTTGCAGAGACCATGAGAACCATAAAAACCCGGATTGTTTTTGCAAAGTCGGATATCCCATGCTTTACAAGCCACGAGGCGTACCAAAGACCAAGGGCATATGAAGCATAAAGTAGAAAACTGGGCTATTCCATATCCACTTCCAGCAATCTGTCCTTTCCAAAAACAGCGGCGTAGTGGTGTTTGGAGGTTGGAGATGAAAAGTCCCACAATCTTGGATTCTGAATTGAAGGCAGCAACAGTCCTCATATTTGCCACTGCTTCCCCGGCTAATTGCGTGGCTTTGGCATGTGCAGCTTCTAAGTCTCCAGAGAATCCTTGCATGAACATTTTCTGTTGAAAATATAACAGTAAACAACAGTGACCATTTGAATTTTTAATATGTAGTTCCACTACTACACCTATGTTGAAATTGTGACTGTTGACAAGCATTTCAATAATAAAAATTGCAACAAAATTTTCTAACCATGTATGATTTGAAGTATGTGAATTTCAAGAAGTTAAAAGTATAACAGCTATTTCCCAAGTGAACCATTTTTAAAGGCCTATATTTTCCATCATGTCGTGTAGAGAAAAGCTGTGGTAAATAGGTCCAAAGTGAAATTAAAAGTATCTGACCCTTCTATTTTATACCTAGTTATTTTAATTAGGTCACAAATTCAATTCAACACCATTTCTTAAAAACACTGTAGAGGGATATTACTTAAAATTTTAGTTAGGATTTCTACCGTACAAGTTGTTGAGACTTGGTTGCAAAAAGCAAACCTGCAAAACGGTGGCTGCAACAACAATAGGGAAGACGGCAATGAGGACAAGGGCTAGGCGCCACTGCAAAACAAACCCCGCTGTGCATGCAACAAGCATGAGCGCTGAGTTCTGCATGATCACCGAGATTCGATCCCCAATGGCTGACCTAACGTTGTTGGCATCAAGAGCCAGCCTTGCTGCAATTCTAGAACTCTCATTTTCCTCCTGATCGAACCAAGCCATTTCGTTTTTCAGCACTGCTGCCAGCATTTTCTCTCTTACCCGTTTGGTCAAATTTTCTCCCACGACATCCCAGAAAAAATGCTGCAGCGTGTTGAATATTAGTGCAGCTGATGAGACACCAATTAAGAGATAGCAATATTTTCCGATTTCTCTGATCATGTAAGCATGGTCTTGATTGTAGTAAACACTTAGGACAGCACTCAAAACATATGCAAAGAAGGCACTGAGGGTGCCACAAACAACAGAACCTATAGAACCAACTAAAGCATAAGTCCATTCAGGGGAGTTCATTTTTGCGAGGCGCCAGAAAGAACTAGCTTGCTCCTTGAATGGAAGCTTTTCAAGCCGATAACTGGGATACGAGGCGTCCAGGGAAAGGCTAAAGTCGGAGGTGGAGAAATCAGATAATCTGCGTGAGTATGGTGACCGGCCATAGGATGAGTTCCGAGTGATTATAGGTGAACTTACCGAGTTCCTTGCACTTGAAGGCCTGCAAATGAAGAACTGTGTCAATTAACTAATCACCATACAAAAAATCAGAGCTACCAAATTTTTAGAATTTTGGATATAACAAGTCCGTTGGGCTACCAACCTTGCGCTACTCTTCCTGGCATTATTAAGGGCAGTTTCATGAGCAATTTCCTGCAGTCGGATGAGCTTTGCATACGTTCCGTTCTCTCCTTTGGCAAAAAGCTCATCGTGGGTTCCAATTTCAGAGACGCTACCCTGCTGCAGGACAGCAACAAGATCAGCCTTCCGTATTGTGGAGAGGCGATGGGCAATGACAAGAGTTGTCCTCCCAATCATGAAACGGTCAAGAGCTTCTTGAACAAGCTTCTCTGACTCAGAGTCTAATGCACTTGTTGCCTCGTCCAAAAGTAAGATCGCTGGGTTTTTCAGCATTGCTCTTGCTATAGCTATTCTCTGCTTTTGTCCACCTGAGAGTTGCAATCCCCTCTCCCCTACCTGCTGACATCTTTGTGTTACTATATTTCAGTTTTATCTCCAACATAAAGTATGTTACCCAGAGTGCTTAGCCGCTCTAACTACGAAAAACTAGCACTAAATTCATATATATAGTATTCCTAAAAAGAAATTGAATGAATGCTAACAGATTAGCAATCCACTTGTCGTAGTAACCTATTTCCAAAGTAATTATTTATAGTAAAAACTTTAATGAACCCAACATGTCATTAATTTTCCGAGTTTTATATTATGTCTCTCTCTCATCCGGCCTCACCCCATTCTGCCAAGTTCAAAAGTCTTTGTTCCTGCCAGACTAAATAAAACCCTATAAGTATCTGCACATGCTTTGTTGAACCGAGACCGTGTTGTACCTCTATATGAATGCACGCATTACATTGACTTTGAAACAAGTTAGGTTGGTTTGTTGACAAAAACAACACATTCAGTCTTTAATATTGTAAGTATAAGGTAGCAGCTAATGCCATTAAAAAATATATTTAAACAGAACTACCCACTTTGTTTAATATTCATCACTACCTTCGCCTTCCTGGCAAGGACAAAACTAAATTACTTCGTCATAAACTCGGTAGGAAAATTTAATGATAAAATGAGCTCCATTCGTCTCGAGGTAAAAAAATTCAGAAAATACAAAGAAAAATGGAGGTAATAATATTATGTAACCTGAGTATCGTAGCCATCGGTAAGCTTGATAATGAAAGAATGAGCATTGGCAACTCTTGCAGCTTCTTCGATCTCGACTAAGGTTGCATCGGGCCTACCCAAGAGTATGTTCTCTTTAATGGTGGTAGCAAACAGAGCCGGTTCTTGGCTCACCAACCCAATTTGCTGCCTCAACCATCTAAGCTTTAATGTCTTTATGTCATTACCATCCAGCAAAACTTGACCTGCACAGCTACTATTTATTAACTGAGATTACGGTTCATAAAACACATCATGAACCCACGGGCATAATTAACATCAACTCACAATCTGCATTAAATCTGTCTGCTGCAGAATTTACTAATTGTAAAAACTTGAACACCAAAATTGGTTCAATTATAATGAAATTATTACCTGAGGTGGGATCATAAAACCTCTCAATGAGGGAAACTACAGTGCTTTTCCCAGAGCCACTGCTTCCAACCAGAGCTATGGTCTTACCGGCCGGGACGCTTAGCGAAAAATTGTTAAGTATAAGAACATCTGGCCTTGAAGGGTATGAGAAATCCACGTTCTTTATCTCTACTTGTCCTGAAACAGACTCTAATTCCAAACCAGATTTGCTGTTTTTGTCAATACTAGGTTTGTGATCGATGATACGGAAGATTTTGGCAGCTGCAACTCTTGCCTTTGCAAATGCAGCCATACTTGGGGCGGATTGTCCTAAACCACTGTAAAAAAAAGTGTCTTTTTTTAGCTGAAATAGATTCAACTAAATTTAGTAACATTAATATGTGCAAGAAAGTACTTACAGTCCCCCTATCATAACAGCGAACATTGTGGCTATGGCAAGTCCTCCATTGGTGTAATGGTGCCTCACCAAATAACCTCCATACCAAAGCAAAAGAGCATAACAACAAAAGACAGTGAAGTATGTGGCCCCAAGACCTAATCCCTTTGAAAATCCTGTTTTATATCCTAGCCTCTGGGAGATCTTTAAGGCGGATGAATACGCTTGTAATGCTCTCGACTCACCAACAAATGCAAAAACCGTCCGAATTTGAGCTATTGTCTGCAGTTTTGCTCAAATTTAGTAATACCCAGATGCAAAACACAGAGATTTCTCTGTACCCTTTAACAAACTCAAATTCAGAATCAGATAAAACTTAAAACTATCACATTCTCTCACCTGCTCTGCTATATTCCCTGCTTGTGAAAGAGCTTCTTGGCTCTTGGCAGAGAGCTTAGATAATGTGGTGGTATGAATGGCTCCAATTATTGCTATAAGAGGAACCACTGCAAGTGTGACCAGAGCTAATTGCCAAACAGCAGTAAAACCCACCACAAATCCAGAAGCAAATGTTGCCATATAATGTATGAAATTACCCAGCTGCACAGAAGAAAGAAATGAAGAAAACAGGGCTATTTAGAGAGCCTGTAAAACCGAGCATTAACATACACACAGAGAGAGAAAAATGACGCTGATTTTGGGTTCTTTTTCCTTCTTTTACCCACCTTCTCACTAATGGCATCTTGGACCATGACTGCGTCAGTGTTAATTCCAAAAACAACATCTGATGTTCGAACCTCCGTATCAAAGTATTGAATATCCTGATTCAAGGCTGCTTCTAGGTACTCAATCCTCATTCTAGTCGTTTGTCTCTCTCCAGTCCACATCCAACAAGATATCTCTGCAAAATCAAATCTTTACTATATTAATCACAATTATATAGATTTGTAGCCAAACCCAAAAGGTCAAATTTATTATAGAGCTCACCTGCCCATGAAGAAGCCCATATTGCAGCTCCAACTACAAGAAAGTAAAATGCGTACTACAAAACAAAGCATCAAGAAAAAGAATTAGTACTCTGCTCGTTTATACTAAATGAATGCGATTGTGAATGAAATAGTATTATTGTTGTTATTATCATTACCTTTAGAACTTCTTGGGTCATCTTATCAATATTGTTGGCATTGGACCCAAAAGAATTAACAAGATCAGCGAAGAAGCGAAGGAACAACGGCAAAGAACAACCATGAACAAAGGCCCCAACAGTTCCAATACCCATCAAAACATAGTCTAATCTATCTGCAAATCGGAAAAGCTCCCCAAACCCAGCTGAGGGAGGCAAAGAAGCAGGTTTTTCTCCATCTGATTTATTTCCCTCTGAAACAACCTCCATTGCTCTTTTCTTCTCCTTCTCAATTGATACCCCTCTTCTTCTTCTTGTTGTTGTTGTGTGTCTGTTGTTTTAGTATTATTGTTGATGAAGGGTTGGCTTCTTTTAAGGAGGAGTTTTGGGTTTGTAGAGCAAGTTCAATAGTTTGCATTTCAGACCCATTTACAGTGCTCTGGTAATATCGTCTTTTATCTCCTCAGAATCTTGTGACATTGCTTTTATAATTTACAGACAAACCCATCTCCTTCTTTATCTTTCTCTCTCCACCACTTTAAACTTTTTTTTCTCTTTTGTTTTCACTAGTTCAAAATTACTATTGTAAAAAACACAGAGAGAAAGTGACAGGTGATGAGCACACCCAGCACAGGCACAGGCTAGACAGAAATTAGGCCCCCCGGCATAGAACACTAGCTGTAAACTTGAGTTTGGGTTTTGACCAAAACAGAGTCTAGTAGGAGTTGAAAGTTAAAAAAATAAAAATAAATAAATAAAATAAAATCTTGGGTGAATAATCAAATTAAGTTTAACTATGTTAAAAGAAAATGATTTTTTCAGTTAAAAGTTTACCGTTCCAGATTAAATGTAAAATTTTATGCACATGATATAACTGTATAAAATATAATATACAACGAGAAGCTATATATTTTGAAATTTTTGTGTCGAATTATAATTGTCAAATATGTGATACAAAAGGTTGATTCTAATGAGTGTGACCTACTACATTGCACATATATTTAAAATAAAAATTATCAATAATTATTCATGTAATTGTCAAACAAAGTTGGTGATATATATATATAAAAAAATAGAATATATAATGAAAAAAAATGTATATATACATCTGTGTAGTACACAGTCGGTTATGTCCAGTGGCGAAGCCAGAAACTTGCGTCAATGGGGGGAGAAAGTATTACTAAACTATAAATAATTTGGTGGGGGTTCGGGGGCAGCACCTCTGAGCCAATTTTTTTAAATATTTTATACTTTCGAGTCACATATATATACACTATATTATAATAAAAATATAATAAGTAATAATATATGGTATGTATACACTATATTGACTCATAATATACTTTTTAAATTTATAATTAAGTAATTCAATATTTATTTTAAAAAATAATATAAATTAGATTATTATTTAGTTTAAAATATTACAGAGAGATATACATATATTGAGAAGATATGAGTCATATGTGAATAAATTTGATTGACAAAGTTATAAAATTTCAATTTGACCCCGTATAATAGAAAATTTATAAAATTTTAGTGGGGGCAATATATATATAATACTTAAAATTTTTAAAATTTACCTTACATTATAAAATAATTTTTTTTTCCAGTGGGGTCGATTGACCCCACAAGTGTCTATGTGGCTTCGCCACTAGTTATGGCGACAGTTTTTTGGGCTATAGTGACGGGCAAAATCGTCGCCATAGCTATTCTGGGTTACGGCGACGGGTGAACAGTCGTCATAGCTCAAAAAATCCATCGTCATATTCTGACTATGTAATACACAGATGCACTGGCGGATCTACACATAGGGCAAATGGGGCATTGCCTATGCTCAATTTTTTTTTATAGGTATAATGAAGAGCAAAAATAAAATTTAATAAATTTAAAGGGGCAAATTTATAAAAAAAGTTAAACTTAGATGGACAAAAAAAACTTAACAACTATTCTAAAAAAATTAAACACATAATATATTCAAATTTTCGCTCTCTACTTTGCTAAACTTCAACTCAAAAAAATCCGTCCCTACTGAGAATAGATCCTGAATTTGCCCATACACAAATGTGTATATACATATAACTCATATATAATTTGCCACAGTTAAACTTGACTATACATCAAAATGATGTTGTATCTAAAAATAAAATAGTAAAATGATTATAATGTCATGAATATATCTATAGTTAAATTTAGATATGGCAAGTCGGATATTTCTTTCTCCATATATATATATACATATATATATCAGAGTTTGCTTTTGTTGAGGTGGCTTCTTCTAAAAGCAAGAATTAAGGAAACCTTGTAAAAGGAAAATTCATGTTCAAACCTGTGTCCCCTGTAAATCCGGCGTTCTTTCATCAGTTATATTTAATGAAGTTATTTTCTTTTTACTTTTTGTATCTATATATCTATTGGATACTATCAGTATAGAATAATTTGTGGTATAGTAAACTAGCGACCTACAGTTAAACGTTGACCGAGAACTTCACCTATAAGAGTAGTAATTTGCAAACTTTTCTTTTTCTTTTTCTTTTTGGTGGAATTTTGTTTTTATAAATGATGATAAATTGGTGGCTTTTATTAGGAGTGAGTATTCGGTTACATCTGAACGAATTATTATAAATGAACATCGAATTTTATACAATTTTATTATCTGAATAATTATTTAAAATATATATTAACCGAATAACTCAATTATACTATTAGGTTATTTGGTTAATAACTGAAATATAAACTTAATTTTACAAAACACAAAATTTCACAAATTTCACATTTAAGTTTTCAATCAATATTTAACCACAATCTGCAATCTCTCCGTCCCAAAATAACTGCTCAATTTTGATTTTTTTTAGTCAAATTGACTTTTTTTAAAATTAATAATTAAGCATGTATAAATATATTTTTAATATTATAAAAATTGGTATTAGTAATAAATTGTATATACTTTTTTTTTATTATAACCTCTGTACCTATATTCTGGAAAAATGGTACGAAAAATAGTTTTAAAAAATAGTCAATTTGACTTTAAAAAATCAAAACTAAACAGTTATTTTGGGACGGAAGGAGTAATTTATAAACTGATTTAATAATTTCAAAATAACAATACATACACACAATCTATAAGACAAAGTCTATCAAATTCTAATAAAAAATAGTATTTTATTTTTGTAAGTTTTTAATTTAGTTAATCGATAAATTGAAATATAAAACAGTTATAATCGAATATACCCATATAACTGAATATACTCAAATAATTGAATAATTAAATATAACCGAAATAATTTAAAAGTTAAATCAATTCGATTTTATCCTTTTTTTTACTCGTGTTAACTTTTGTAATCAGCACTACTTCTTTAAATAATTATTACATATCTAGTTACATAATTACAAAGTTTAAATCCAGAATTAATTATGATTGGAACAGCTAAGATCTAATCAAATCTCCACTAAACCTTTCTTACTTTTGAGCTTTAGTTTGCTATTATTATTATTATTATGATTTATGAACGAAATCAAGAAAATATATATTCTTTCTGTCCTCAAAAGATATTTAAAATATGTGTTTCACATAAAATAAAAATAAAAATATTTTTTTAAAAATAATAATAAAATAAACACAACTTTTATTTATAGTGGACTCTACATAATTATACTAATAAAATTTGTCTGTTTTAAACTTAATAGACCCATTTTAAGTGTTTTGAAGACGGAGGGAGTAGTAATTTATTTATTACAACTTGCGTCCACCATTTTCATCCATAAACGAGTAGTAATATTTTCATCCAAACCTGAATGGTACCATCTATTGTATTGTACTTTTTAGATTATGATTTAATTAATTAAAACAAATGTAACTGTCAACAAGCTATTATTTTGTTCAATAAAGTATTAAGATGCACTTTATAACTACACGATACAACGTCCAGAATGTAGTGCTTGTGCGAAATTAACAAAATTAAGGTAGCTCTCTGGCAGTATCAGTATCAGATCCAAGAATTAATTAAGTTTTAACAGGATTTGTTAATTTAGTGATTAAAGTAATGCTTTTTTCGGATCCCGTGAGTATGAAATGAATTTTATGGTAAGTCCACTTCATGTTCAATACAGTGCTGACATACAGGAGGAAGAGTGATCTCTCCGCCTGGGTGTCAGCACTATATTGGACATCAACTTATTATGAAGTTCACTTCATGCTAACCACTCTCGCTTTTTTCTGATCGGGCTGCAAATTCTTTCAAGTTGCAAGGTTCTTTCTGTCGGGTGCTCCTAAAAATGTCTAATTTATCACTCACACAAAAATAGAGATGATGATGATGATTATTTAGATTAAATAAATATTACAATTATAAATGAAATATTTGACTCACCACATAGAATTTATGATATGTGTGTTCTATTCTACTCATTCTACTGATAATTCAATCTCTTTTTTATTATTAGTAAAGAGTATAATAGTTCAAATGATTAAATTTTTTTATTTAAGTTTTTAAATAATTTTAAACAAAACAAACATAATTAAATTTTCACATAAAATAATCTCAATCTAAAATCTAAATAAAGGAACCGGCCTAATTCATAATTCACGCAGGATTCTTCCGCTTGCACTAACCACGCGCATTGGGTCATACAGGAGACAAGTTGAGTAAAAACTAGAGTCTCTTTTAACATGCTATATATATTATGGGTCCTCTTAAAATATGTCCTAAAGACACATGTTAAGTATACAGTTCAAATAATATTTTTTTGAAGTGTGTGTATATTTTCTTGATTTCTGTATTTACATCAAATTCAAGAGGAATATACAATATAAAAAAATATTCTCTTAATTGTGTACTTAATATGTGCCCTAAGAACACATGTTAAAAAATTTCATATTTATTATCGATTTGTTTAAAGGGTAAAATCCACCCATAAAGTTGCTTGTGATGGTTTTAACTTCTTCCTCCGTTGAAGTCAAATAAATGTTAAAAATTTGCCGGTGGGTCATTCTCCATCATAAGGAGGTAAGGACTGAACTTTGACATCCGCGAACTGTCTACAAATTTTGAATATTGTGCTATTCAACCCGTTTTAAAATTACAACTATATTTAAAAAATGAAGAATTTAAAAAAAATATTTTTTTTAAATAATGTTACTATCACATAATTTTTGATCACATAATACTTACATACACACACATATATACTGTGAACCTTGCGTGACATGCAGGACCCGCAAATATACATATGTGTGTGTATGTGAGTTTTAATGTGACCCAAATTATGTGATAGTAGCATTGCTCATATATTTCTAACATTTGTTAAAACAAAGCAATGCTGACGTAGAAATACTCAATCTACCTAATATATAAGTACTGAAATGTGTTAAGAAAACTGAATGGACAAGTTATATATATATAAACTTATCTTTTGTACACCAAATTTGAAATACAGAAAATCAGTATGTCAAGGCTAGTACTTGATATTATGTACTTAAGATAATTATATTTTCTTTACGGTGTTTAGAGTTAATAACACTTGTCTCTCAGGATACAATGACAACGTATACTATAACAACACTATATATAGTATACTCAACGAACCAAATAAAATGCTCAGAACTCTCTCTCAATACTGAACTATGAATAATGAATACTAGAAATGTTTGAAATGCTTGAATTTGAATGAATGAAAGGACTGACCCCGTAGGCTATTTATAGGAGAGATTAGTGATCCATCAGATGGGGCATAACCCTTTGAAAAGACATATGTGGCCAAAAACGATCTAGTTTTTGGCTTTAGCAAAAAGGACGCGTCTGTTCGGATAAAAAATGACGTAGTTTTAAGCTTGATAAAAAGGGCGCGTCCGTATAGGCAAAAATGACGTAGTTTGGGGAGTCTGTTCGGACTGATAGCACTTCCCAAAACGATACAATTTTGATAATAAATAATATTTTTCAAAATGACATAATTTTGATAATAGAACTAAAATAAAATAAAATTTATTTAAAGAAATTTTGTCTAAAAAATATATACAATAACCCAGATCCACGAACCTCGAGCCAGCCTGACAAGTTGATCGATGTCACACCGCGTGTTGGTTCAAAACCAAGTCTTGAGTAGGTCATCTCTCTTCCACAAAAGTGGGGTGCCCTTGCTAGACCCACGAATCTCGAGCCAACTTGAAAAGTGGGGTTCCCTAGCCTGGCAAGCCGATCGTGGCAACACATGTGTTGGTTCAAACTAAGTCTTGATTAGGTTCTCTTCTTTTCACAAAAGTGGGGGTGCTCATTGAGACCCAAATTCAAGAGCAACTTTAATTGTATATAAATCTATTAAAAGTTTAGTTCTTAACCGATATGAAACTTAGTTTCCCACAAGTATTTATTATTATTTTCAAGAGTGATCTTTAGGAGTAATTTTTCATTTATTATCACGTGAATTTAAATTTTTAAATACTTTATTTTAATCTACTCATGAGTAGAACTTATTAATATATGGATTCACTTCAATAATTAATCAAACTCACTTCAATTTTAACTCAAATCTAACAAAAATGTTCACGTGACTTTACCGTTTAAAATAATAAGTATATATATATAATTTAGAAAATAAAAGATGTAGTTCATATATGTCTTCAGAGTATATATATAAAAAAAGCATGGAAGGAGAGGGGGAGTAGAGAAAAAGAATCTACTAGCTATTAATAAGACGAAAATCATGATTGGCAAAATAATGGAGTAGAAAAGAAAGAAATAGTGGTATGTTGTGGCATGTCTTTGGACCACTTGTAAAAATGGTGTGAAGAAGATTCTTTGGGACTAAGATTAGGATAAGGCTTTTATCATGTATGAAGTTATTATATTAACAATTAAAAACATGACACCAAGAAGAAACCAAATGAATTTGGTCAATTATTAGTATAGTGATTGTTAGAATGAGATCTCGTTGTCTAATTCATAAAGGACTAGAATCTTTTCATTTACCCTCTAATTTATTTTTAATTTTATAGTTTAGATTTAAAATATAAGGGAATATGACATCATGCTGAAAGGAGAGAGAACGCATATTTTAAATCTGAATCATAAAATAAAAAATAAAATAAAGGGTGAAATGGAAAGGATCCTAATTTCTAATAAGGTTATTGGGAAAATACTAAAAGACGAGGAAAGCCGAGCCAATTAAGAGCAAAAAAGGAAGGACAGAACTTGGTGGTCCAAATTTCCATTTATTACTTGTTTTAAATAAAAAAAAATAACGATTTATTAGCAGGTAATCAGCCAAAATTAGGGAGATAAATTAAAAAAGAGAACAGTCAAAAGGTAGCTCTCTCTTTCTTATTTAGAGGTCATATACGAGTTGTTATTAATAAATGGCATACTGTTATGTATCCGTCACTGCATTTCTAACCATTTTAGCAATTTATTGGAAAAAACAAACTTCTCTTTAAAAAATGTCATTTTGTTAAAAAAAAAGAGAGAGAATTGAAAATTGTTCTATTCCCCTCTACACTAAGTGAGAATAGATGAATAAAGACATCGAAATACTCAACATATTCACAAAAAAAATAATTAGTAAGTAAACATTCAAATGTAGCCGCACAAAAGTCAAAATTGATGCATGCGATGCTCATTATTCCATCCATTGTCTTGCTTGTGGCTGTAGTATAGCTATATATATATACGATATATAGATAATATATATATAATATATATATATATATATATATATATATATATTAATATATATAATATATATATATATATATGATGATTTTTTATGGACTTTTAAAATAATAATTATATTATTGTATCTTAAATTAAAGTTAAAATGTTGGTATGGTGGAATCCAATTAAGTAATATAAAAGTCAAATCAGTTACCAAAATTTGCTTCCTATTATTTCATTGATTCTTAACCTAACGTCTGCTATTGATGGAGGAAACGTGCACTATTAATTTGCTTTGCTCTTGAAAGGTACATTACACTAATTTCTTATGCATTACTAATAATTATGTAGGGTTAATGTAGAACATGCATGATATGAATTTTTTTTAATGTGGTAAAGAACATGTTTATAGATAGGTAAACAAGTTATTACACTTTCAGCAAATACAGTGTATTGTACAATACCGATACACATGAGGAAAATGCCTAAAACTAAAAAAAATGTCTGTTAAAGATGTAATACACAATTTAAATTCAAATATTTACAAGACTATCTTACTTTAAAGTACTATCTTAAGTAGGACATTAGATTTTAGTGTTGTGATATTTTACATAAATTTCACAAAGTATAGATGGATTAATAAATATGGTGGAATCTAACATGATTATTGGGCGTGTAGAATTTGATATTGCATACTTTTTGCCCTCATTCAACAATGGATCCGGTTAGCATACAGTCTGACACACACGCGGAAGGATAATATCTCCGCTTGCGTGTCAACACTATATTGGTCATGAAATAAACTTACCATGAACTTCATTTCATGCTAATCACTCTCCTCAACAATTTAGTTAATTAATTGAAAGCAAATAACCAAAATCATGCCTGCCTGCCACATTATCACCAACTCATTTTGTAGAATTTGATTGCTTTTGCATACCTGATCCTATCTCACATTTCTAGCTCAAGTGGCATTGCAGTCTGGCATTAAGCAAATGTGGTCCTACTTAAGTACGTTATTTAACAATGATATTCATATATGCAATGCATTTTTGTGTTGTTTATGTGAAACTCACTCCCACGTTCTTCTAGTTTAGGTTTTAATTTAAAATAATTACTATATATTATTTTAACAACAATTAAATTAATCGATTCCTTTCGTCGAATTAGTGGGAATCCTGTCAGAATCATAAGAAAATCATTAATCATAAGAATTAAAGTGAGTTTCATTAATTATTTGAGATTAATCCATATATCAATGTGTACTACTCCATAAGCAGATGAAAATCAAATATTAGAAAGTTCAAATTCATAGAGTAATGAATGAGAAATTTACTCCCAAAAATCATAATTGAAATGATAAACAAATGTTTGTGGGAAGTAAGAGTCCCCACATCGATTGAGAACTAACATTAATGAGTATATACAATTAGATTGCTCTTGAGTTTTACTCCAAAGCCCCCATTTTTATGAAAAGGAGATGACCTCTAGATTGATTTTGCGCCGCGGCCGACCGTTGGGCATGAGTCGTGGTCCTTATATATTATATCCTTTTGGACAATTAATTTTTTGGAAGCAAAACAGTGTAAGCGCAGCACACTAGACACCAGCGCATCAGCACTAGGGTCAGCACAAGCGCTCTAACACGGCGCACGCTCCACGTTATATCTGGTCTTGCTTGTTTCGCACCTGTTCACTATGCATTTCCATAGGTGCTAGTCGGTTCACAAAGGTCTGTCCAATTAAGGCTGTAAAATGAGCAAACAGTTCGTGCTCGATTCGTACTCTCTACTAAAGTTCGATTCGAGCTCGATTCAAAATAAAATGATTCAAATACGAGCAAATTTTAAAGTTCGATAAATTACTCGAACTTTCTCAACTTGTATTTTCTATTTATCTCGGATCATATTCGTTTGAAAAGTTCAAACTATCCGACTCGATTCGAGATCGTGCTCGACTCGGTAACTAAACGAGCTTCAATCAAACTTTATTTTATATTCAATAAATCTTGTGAACTAAATTTGAGCAACTCAATATTTGGCTCGACTCAGTTTATTTACACCCTTATGTCCAAGCTGAAGGGTTACTAATCCTCATATAAACAGAGGCAGAACTAGGGGAGGGGGTCACAACCCTAGAATCTGAAGCATGCTAA